>JAHZNE010007202.1:0-13267 GCA_027744055.1 Callyntrura sp. NNG-2020 | reverse complement strand
AAGTCATATAAAAGAGGTAGAACCGACTGATAGCGTTTGACAACTAAAACTCACAGAAATTGCAGCATCATAGAAACGGTGCTATTTCTGAGCCATGAAGCAGCACGCATTGCAAGTTTTGAGTCATTTCCCAATTTCAAAACTTTTTATTATTTTGTTTCTATGCTCCCAAATATTTTCAATTTCCGCTCATAATCCAGACCATCACATAGCAAATCTTGACTTTAAAGGACGATACGTTTTGGAATGGATAGTTAATTGGACGAATCGGAGTGTCACATTTAATGTGACAGTGAAAACGACAGGATACATCGGACTCGGGTTCTCGTCAAGGGGAAGTGTAGCTGGTGCGGATTTAGTAATTGGAGGAGTTGATGAACAGGGTCGTCCTTACCTTATAGACATGCATGGTTCTACTAGCCGTGATAATGAGCCAGTTCAAGATCAATCACAAGACTACACCCTTCATAATGCGTGGGAAAACGCAACCCATACATCCCTCCAGTTTTCCCGACCATTTGAAACGTGTGATGATACTGACGAAGACCATACATTCAACGACGATACGGTTGTGATATTATGGTACTATGGGGAAAACGACCACTATCAACAACATCACTGTAAGAAACGTGGTTTTTATAAGGCTCACCTACTGGATCCAGACTGGACACCACCTGCACTTCAAGGAGCAAATCAAGCCAGACGTGTAGCAACTGCTGAAGAAAGAGGGGGTTTAAAAGTGTGGACGGTGACGAGACATCAGCTAATTGCTGCCAGAGAAACGGTGTATTGGTGCTCATTCCATAAAGGACCCCACCTAGAAAAGAGGCACCACCTTGTTGGATTTAATTTTCGATGGACAAACAAGTTAGAATTATACAGAACTCATCACATGCTTCTATTCAGATGTCAACCACCAGATGGGGAAGACCCGGCCGAGTTTTACGAACCCTTTGTTCAAAACAATACGGGGGAGATGTGCTACTTCTTTTTACGAGGGGAGAATGATGGAGGATTGCCGTTGCAGACTTGCAGAGAGGTGGTATATGCTTACTCAATTGGAGCACGGGTAAGATTTGTGGACTGAAAAATTTTGTGGTTCTTTCAAAGAAACGGTTGTAAGTAACAAATATATTTTATTTTTTTAGATGTTTTTTCTGCCGGACCATTCCGTTTCCGTTTGGAGATAATCCTAACGAATACTACCTTCTCCAAGTTCACTATGACAACTACGATATTCGCTCCGACCTCGAATATACCATAGAAATTGACCTATACTACACTGAACGTCTTAGGGAGAACGAGGCTGGAATTGCCACGGTGGGTCATCACATTCCTGGGTCTCCTTCAATCTTGATTCCACCAGCAACCCCAGCTGAAAATATTTATGGTCATTGTTCCAGTGACTGCACGAGGGGCATGCTGCCACCTGAAGGCATTAATATTTTAGCGGTACTGCAACATTGTCATTATTCTGGTAGACGACACGTTTTACGACAATTTAGAGGGGGAAGGGAATTGCCTTGGATTCTCAACGATGACAATTATGATGGAACTTTTCAAGCAGTAAGAATGCAGCGTAAGGGAGAAAGACAGATCTTACCCGGTGATCATCTGATGGTTCGTTGTGTTTTCGAAAATACTTGGACTAACGGAAGTGTTGTGGGCGGATTTGGCATCCTTCAGGAAATGTGCCTTGATTATTTATGGTATTACAACAAGTTGCCCGAATATTCCCTCTGCAGAAGTGAGATTTTAGCATCAGCTAGTTTTGCTCAAAAGCATTTGGGTGTGAGCAATTACACTTGGGATGACAGTAGCTTGGAGTATGTGGTTACGGAGCCTCAAAATATGGCTGGATTAAAACTAAGTCAGGTGGCTGATACTCAAGTAGAGTGGAACACTGAAAAACGGCAAGAGCTGCAGAGAGATCATCAAATGCTCCCACAACAAAGTTATTGTGCCAGTTTTACAGAATCAATGGAAGGAAATGATGTTGGTTTTGGTAAAACAGTTGGATATCCCTTGGAAGTGCCAGAGTACAGACCCGAATGTCTTCAAGACTTTTGTCCAAGGACAGCAACAAGGTCGATCCACAGGAAGGAAATATATAATTAAATTTATGTAAAGCTTAATATAACAATGGAAGGATGTCGTTAGTGCATCACTATATTAGTATTACGCAGCAGTCCCCCATTTTCGGTGATTATTTTTTCTTCGAGGCATTTGGTTATTATTCTTTAGTCTTGCAAGAGGTTAGCTGTTATGTAACCAGTGATGTTTAGGGGTTATTTTCCTTATTTACATGGTTGTCCGATTTTGACATTTCCAGATATTTGAGGACGTAGCCTATTATTTAGCAATTTGTCTTTGAAAAATTAATTTCATAATTCGTATTTTGTTGTGATGCTCGTTGTATGAAATGCCCAACTGAAACGTGGGAATCAATCCCAAATTTGGATAATGTATGTAACTATATGTCATATGTAAGCCTACGTTTCTGTTTTGTAGAGACAACAAAGTCATATCCATGTGACGTACCCTAAATGATGCTTTGCAAGGTACTAAAAGTTCACAGTCAGGGTCCCCTCTATAAAAATTACTTCAAATATATATCCTGTTTTCCTCCTTTACGATTTCACATAAAGAAAGATATATGCTTCCAACAAAACTGAAACAAAGTAGCGCATCGGTTCCATTAGATATTGTACATTGGATTACTATAATGTCAAAGGCTGGTGAATTTCCGAATGTTTCTTTCCTTAAAATAAATTATGTACGTACAAAATAAGCGAAACATGTCAATCAGATCGATATTGAAAATTGTATTGTATTTTATTATGGTTTTTCACAAACCCGTCTAACATTTCACAACTTATTTTTAAAAAATTTCACAGTTTTGATAATGTAAAAAGTGTAAAACAAAATCAGAAAAAAATACTTTCTTAGCGACACCTCTCTATCTTCTGCTGTTACTATAGTGTGATTTCCTTGTCAAGCTTAAAAATATTTATTTTACATGAAATCTTTATGAATTAATAAGTGTACGAGCATGTAATATTCAAAACACATTTAATTTTATAAAGAGGAAGTGGTGAGAGTCACATTATGATACACAGGAGCGTCGAGACTGATAATTTTTGTTTCCAGAGAACAGCCACAGCAAGGACAAGCTCCATCACAAACCTTGGTTAAGCCTAATTAAAACAAGAAGTGACCCCCCACATTTTTATTTAGCATCAACAACAAAAATAACTAATTATAATTTCGCGTTTATTATTATTTATTTATCCCTTACACGGCTGCACCCTCTGGCGGCATGCCAAAACACAGTCATTCCCGTACGTTTTACCATCAGATCCACAGACTGGTCTGTAAATAAAATAGCAGATGCAGCCAGGTGTCGGAACGTCTGGATAACAATTTATCTTTCTATCCTGTATGTACATAAAAAAATAAAATAATTAGTGCATGCTCATAAAAAGTCATACATTTAATATAATCGCCACTATTACTCACATTATCAGCAATTGCTGTAAGTTCCATATCCGGTTCCATTTTAGATGGAGCCTCTGGCGGCGCAATATGATGTGGTGCACCTGTATCCTTATTCCAACCCCAATACCCACCTGCGGGGTCTGCAATTGGTTCGTTATAATAAGGCTCTTTGCAACAGGGACACTCTCCTTTGCATAGACCAAATAAATCTACAAAATATACATAATTAGGTCTATACACTGTTTCAAAATATTAATCATGACGAGTAAAAATCCACGTTTTAAATTCAACTTACAAGGATCTCGCTTTCTATAACAGTTCAGACCACATGTATTTCCGTAAGTTTTCCCGTCGGAAGCACAAACAGGTTCGTATAATTCGTTACATATGCACTTAGCAATACTATTGTCGTAACCTTTGACTTCTGTTTGATTTCCTTTCACAAATGAAGGATCTTGTGCTACTTCCGAGTTTACGTGAGAAATTAGAAAAGTAATAACAACACCGTACAACCAGTTAGAAATCATGTTGGAAATTGAAGAGTATTAAATTGTACTTTCGGCAAGATTATTAATTAACAGCTTTCAATTAAGTAGCTTTATACTGTAGCCCTAAAAAATACGTCTAATGTCCAGAAATGCCAGCTCAGTTCTACAATAAAAAGGGAAGGATGAATACAATATATCCAATGTCATGAAACGGGTCTTCTCTAACGGACAGCAGGGATACTAAAAAATGCCTCCCATGCAACGAAAATTGTCTCCTCGCATTCTAAAAAAGCAACTTGTACTTATTCATAGAAGTTTTTTGTGTGCTGTATAAGGTAGATAAGCTAAAATATAAACGCCCGAGGTTAGCTACAAAATTCTGAATAATGTACGTAGAGATTTTAGTATATAGCTCCGAGTCCGACTCTTATTCCACAAACAATTTGCATACAAATTCAAGTAGATTTCATTACCATGTATGTGGACTGTGTGGTACGATTTTATAAGCGCGCCATGATCTGAAGAAATGCAAAGTATTTGGTGACTCTAAATAAAGAAGTAGAAGTAGAATCTACTAAATCAGAATCGAGTTATTAGTATTAGTAACAATTTGTTTCAATAAATACTGTGAGCATGATTCACAAAGCAAAGGAAACTACCAAGTCCAGTTTCCCAAGTTGAGCACTTATAAAAATACTATAGGCATTCACTCTTGCCGAGACTACAGTTGTTTTTTCTTTCAACTCTCTTTTACTTTCCATTTAGGAACTCCATGCAACACATTTATGGAGATGAAAATGATTTTTTTTTCAGTTTTCATTCTTCTGAGTTTCTATTATATGAGTATTGCAAAATTTCATTGCAAGTAAGGTGTGCATAAATATTCCAGGACATTCTATATTGGTACTTAAAATTTAGCCCATAAAATTATATCAATACTGAAAGCAAATGAATGTGTATATAGTTCTTTATTGTGTGTTGTGCAGATTGTATCGACGTATCACAATATCCACAATTGAAAGCACAAAACGTTTACCAATTAGCTGAAGAAGAATGCATCCTCAAAAACCATCATCAAATCCAATGACCACATAGCAAGCTTGCAACTTTATCCTTACGTTGACATTCGTGACACATACAAGCTTATTATAAATTCTGGGCAAGCGTGCGTAGTGCACCTTTACATTTTTTCAACAAGCAAGCAACATAAAAACAGGTGCTCTGGCTGAGAATTTTTCGTGTCCTTTTTGCCTTCCTATAAAATGTTTTGAATGAATTGACTTTTACAATGCAGTTAAATCAACACAAGGGGACCCATACTAATTCAAATATTTTTTTAACATGGGGGAGAGCGAACTGGGGACCCTCGACCCTAGAAGCCCAGTTTTAATTGCCACAAATGGTTTTAGTGTGATATTTTTGCAATAAGGATAAGTGACGTTCACCGTCACCGTGAGGAATATTTAGGTAGACATATTTTTAAAGTTTTCACGTTATCATCTTTAATTACACATCCGCTACAATTAGTATGTAAATGAAAATATGCAAATGCCATTGAATTTTGTAAGTTGGATTAACATATTGGATTTTGCCAGTGTAATTTAAATATATGCATTCAAGGAGGATGGATTGATAGCTGTATCTGAATTCACCTATCAATGGTTAAAGCGACTTACTGCACTCGTATTGAGTTTCCATCATTCTGTCCGTGAGATGTCTCAAGGATGGAAACAGACATTTGAAGATTTGTCTCACGTCAATAGAGATTTTACGGGAGTCAATAAAGTTTGGTCACCTCTACAGAATCGGAATGGCTAAACCTCAAGTAAACCATCTAGTTGTAAACATGTCAAGTTCTGAATTTCGTCACTTTCTTATGTTCAGGGTTCTTACATCCTTCTTTTCTTGGGATCGGATCCGAAAAATTGAAAGAACTGGCGAGTTCAGTTCCTCAAAGCCAAAGGGAATGTATTACAATTACAATGAATTATAAGAAGAGTAACAAAGCAGTATGTAGCTATTTCTTCATTTTAGTGTAAAATATTTATCGTCTTCAGGTAAAATTAGTACACAACATCAACACCTCAACATCAACTACACAATAGCGCATTGCTAAACATTGCGACTGTTACCTTTTATGGGATACTATAAATTCCTAAGTACGTATTAGCTACGGCTTGCTTCTAAGCTACAAGCTACGAAAGTTTACAACCACGTAGTTTTCATTAGTTACTTACTTAAATGTAACTGACAGGTTACATTGAATCTAAAGCTCTTCATAAGCATCGCGTCTAAATTTATAACATTTTAATTTTTATATGTATGGGCGTCTGCTTTCGTTTCTTGTCAACAACGTCTATGCAATTTATAACATGAAGTAAAAATGTTTCTTTCACTAATAAAATCATTTTCTGATTCAAATAAGCTTTCAAATCGTAATTTATTTCAACCCCGTGTAATGTAAGTCATCTTTGTTATACTGTTAATATAGTTTATGTGTATTTCAAATGTAAACTCCACCCTTTGACAATTAATATACATATTGTAGTAATAAACCGTTGAAACGCTGAAAGGAAGGTTTATGGAGTTTAATAAAAAGCTGACCTTGATTCCATCGTGTGACATTGAAAAACTAAAGATATTTTGCATGGAAATTCCATGGGTCAATACACAATTTTAAAATTCGTTATCACTCATAAGTAATGATTAAAACAAACTCTTATTTTAAACGCCCTCTGGGGAGCACAGGGATCAAACAATCGGGGTGAAATTTGGCAAAATTTCGTTAACTTCACAAAATGCAGCTTTATACCAATTTTTTGCTATTGTTGTTATGTTAAATTTAAAATGTGACGATCATTTATGCTACTGGGAATAATTATGGAACGATTGGTAAATTTTTAATTCGCTTTCGTTTTTGGGATACGGTGCTCATGGACGGACGGACAGATTGATCAAAGTGTATGCATAAAGGTTATACAAATATTCCGTAAACCGTAATAACAGGGCAACGTGAATATGATGCCATTTTGATGAAATAACAAAACCATAAAAATAACATACCAAAAATATATGTAATTGTTCTAAACAAAAATGTATGAACACATTCACTAAAATATTGATGTTTGAAATGTAAAGACGGAACGGAGCGGTTCCTCATCTCTAATGCATGATGTGATGTCTATTGATGGTTGATTTTTTCCTTGAAACATTTTTTTGGGAAAAAGTTCTATACGAACGCTAGTAGAAACAGAAATTTTATGGAAATAAGTATTTAAGATAAAAATGCATACCTACCTTATATTCCAATATTCTTTACCATACAACTACAGCTTACGAAGATTCTTCCATATTCATATCCACGGATGTTAAAAGATTCATTCTATGACTCTACGTAGCATTACCTATTCCAACCTAATCTTTCGTTTAAAAGTAGTGTAGTGAAAAATTTATATGCTCATGGTTATGTCGTGAGTCGTAACGAACGAACTAACGATACAAATCACAATTTAATCAAGCAATCTTGAAGGTTTCTCATTCTTAATGCACTAGCAAGTAGGTATATACAATTACATGTACAACTAGTACAACTAGTACAACTAGTACAACAACGTATGTTGTTGGACAATATCTTCTTCACCTTCCAATAGGTACGTATCAAATCCAATCAACGCAAGAAACTCACTTACCTATGCCCTTAATTGTTAAACTTGACCTAAGTCTTTTCAGCGAGACGGGGAACGCGACTTCCATTTGAGTAAAATAAGGTGTGCCGGTTGTCAGTAATTAATTAATAATTAAGATGCTAATTACTCGTACTTTTACAGCGGTCCCGTCAAATCATGCACCTTCGCTGGGATGACGTAAATTCATAATAATTTTAATAATTTTAATAATTTTTTATGGTCATATCAACTTTCTAAAAGGATTTTGCAGCCTAGTTGCAGCCGCACAATTAGTACTACCAAGAAAAGTGACAAAACAACAATTATTTTTCCAAAGCTATTAATTATTTAGCACCACTCGCACTACACGCGACACTCCACTGGCAATGGACTATTAAAACACACATCTAACTATGCGGTCGCGTGAATCAAGAAAAACAAAATCAAGTACTTAATTTGTTTCGTATCCTTCTTGTTTTTACTCGCTGCGCCATAAAAAGCTAATTTTGCTTTGTAAAACAATACAAAATAACAAAATACAAGTTGACGGTGTACTGACGCGAGGGTCAAGCATAAATGAATTGGGGTGTTGTGTTTTTGAAAAGGGGTAAAACTTTTAACCCAAAACGATTAAATTAATGAATTATTTATACACGACAGACTATATAAAAAAATTACCAAAAGCTACTATTTTTAGGCAAAAGAAAAATACAAAGAGCATTTTTGTATTAACACTCCATAGTATATAGAACCTGATGAGTGGTGAGTGTTTGGCCTTTGACAATTTCCTATATGTAACTATATACGGTGGACTCCACTCTAATCTGCAATCACCCCGTCAAAATCTTCTCTTTTTTTACCTTGAAAGGAATTTATACTAACTAGCTGAAATCATCCTAGTTTGATTTAAATCACCGACGACATATTAAATGACTTTCACAAATTAGCAACTAACAAGTACATATACGTACTTGACCGTGAATTAGTCTCTTCCCTCTGGAGTCTATTTGGGAAGCGCAGAGAACTTTTCGACAAACCTCTCATTCTATAAAAAAACTTCAAGCTGCTTTAATTTGTCTTAAATTCCACTAATGATCAGCAATGCCACGAAAAATCGTAAAACTACCTATAAACCCTCTTACATCCTATTTTGAACAAACCCACCACAATAATCATCCCAAGCTTGCCAATCACGTATTTATGTTGTCTTTTCTCTATCTTTATTTTTTACCATACCACGCGCCACATTATCAAATCACCATTATCTACCTCAGCAATTCCTCTTATTCTATCAATTTTTCAACATTCCATTCACTTTTTTCTGCAAAAAAAATAAGAAATTGCTACCTTTTGCCATTATACTTGGATACAACAAAATTAAAAGAAAAATCCCCCTTCTTAAGTTTTTATAAGGTATAATACAAGAGAGCATTATTACGCCGGTCGGTCAGTCACTACTACTCGCTATCATCATCGGTCACCCACAACTACACAAATGCATTTAATGTAATGTATTATATGTCATGTAAGAATTTACATTATATAACTGCTAACGTAATGTTACACACATAAAATAAGAGACCTACGTATAGATAGATAGATATCAACTAAAAACTATTTTTTGTACTGGTTCACCTTCCAAAATTTCGACAAAGTTAAACATGACAATGATAATATATAAGATGAATATAAGAGGACGCTTAAAAAGAAGATGATGCAGATTGCAGATTACTTTCGTCGGACAAAACAAGCGCTTACACGACGCCATATGTCGACGAATAGAAAAAAAACATGGCATTTAACGCGAATGTAATGCAACGTAATAGTTAATAAAGGTAATAGCCATGTATGTATATATTCCTGTTTACCTGTAATCATATACGTATTTTATTTTTTAAAATATATCACGGTTTATAGAGTATTCATTGTATTTATATGGAGGGGGAAGAGAGACGAAGTCCGTTTCGATACAATGTGCTGCTGCTACTGCCACGACGACGCTGCGACTGTGTGTCCTGTTGATGTATTATCATGATTATATGGTGCTGCTGAAGATGAGGCAGTACAATTTGATGGTAAAGTAAATTTATCCATTTTATGAGGAGTATTTAAGGCACTCGTGATTGAGCTCATCTTCAGCAATAATCATCCTCGCTTGTTGTGGTAAACGTCGAAAAAAATCGAGCTCATCTCAAAGTCATTTCGGCCAAGGAAAGAAAAGGAGCGATAGATAGCCATCCATTTTTCTAATATCATCATGATGAAATACGTGAGTTACTAATTTGCAGGGGATTTGTGTCCTCCCCCTCTCGGCTGTCCAATGCCGACCATTCCTTTAATTCAATTTCCAAAAAGAATCAAAAGTGTTTTAATTAGGTCAACCTTTATAGTCAACAAAGAACACAGTGGTCAAAATTTGAAGTTGATTCAATGACGGAGCTGATGAAAGATCAGCACTCGACAGGTGTGCATTTGTGCATGTTATTATATAATGTTGGGAAATCTATTATTGTTACAGGTGTTGTTGGTTGCCCTTTTCGCGGTTTTTGTCCACTCCGCCCCTCAGCAGGACATCACCGTTGTTCGTAGTGACAACGAAAACCCAGGAACTGGTATCTACAACTGGGCCTTTGAAACCAGTGATGGCACCAAGCAGGATGCTAATGGACAACTTCGTGACGGACCATTGGAAGATGGAACCAACGGACAATTCCAAGTTGTCGAGGGATCTTACAGCTACACCTCTCCAGATGGTAAAATAAATAGGCATTTTCTAACTACCTTTGAACAAAATATACAAAAGGAAATAATCGACACCATATATTCTTGAATTCTCTAAACAGGTCGTCTCATCACCGTCACCTACACCAGTGACGATAAAGGATACCGCGCAAAGACCACTTATTCTCGCTAATTAAAAAAGTGATACTACTACAAAACTATCTATACATTAGCAAGTCAGTGCCATTGTCAATGAAATCAATATTATCGTTGTTCATGCTACTTTTAGTATCAGCCAGTGATATTACATTTTGTTCAAATTCCCTCAAAATAACAATCGTCACAATTCCATTCCAAATGAATTAAAAACACATAAGATAAAAAAAACATCAGAGCCGTCTTTTTTTTATTACCATAATAATTATGCCTTTGAACCTGTGCACGTTGGGGGCATTATGCAAACGCTCGCTCAAAACATTCAAAAGTCCACACTAAAGTTTATTTATGATTTTGCAAACAAATATTTTCTGCCAGCATTTGGCACACCATTCGACTGATGCCAGACGACATGATGCCGTTGTTACACCGGCTAGATGATGTTCTATTCGATAATTGGGCATGAGCATGATTATCGCGCGTCGCTTCTTCTTCGCGCCTGTCATCTTTCTTCACTGTTGTGAACACGACAGAGAATCCTCTCTCCTTTTCTTCCCTCCTCTATCAACATCAACAATACTTAACCTAATTGAATATCATTGCGATTCATTTTTGTTTTTAAAAACGTCTCCGTCATAAATTTCATTCTCCTTACTTCTTAGTCTTCTGATTGCTTTTCTCGCTTTATTAGAATCATTGCGTAATCATCCTAAACAACCAAAAGACCATTTTTTAGGAATTGCCAGCAACGATAGGTAAGAGAGACATTGAAATACAACAAGACGTAATATTTGACTTTCTTAAATAACATGTGCTTATAATAATGATTGCCCACTACATATAAAACAGTGTATCCTTTACGAATATATATGCATTTTATGTTTTATGGCGTACTTAAAAGCATGTCGTGAACACATTCAAAGTCAGAAAGAAATTGAATGAATAAGTGTGAGCAAGTTAATTATCTTCGTTCTGCAACAAATTCCGCAAGAATACATTCTATTTAAACAAATCTAAAAGAATGCATATTTGATATTATACAAATACTACAATTTGCGGCAGGAATTATTATATGCGTACCTAAACATTGATTTGGCTACACACGTTGGACATTTAGGTAACGTATATGAATTGTGTATACAACTTTTTTATTCCTTTAAAATCCCCGTTTCCATTGCATTTAGACACCACCACCAGGTAAAAAAATGTAGATTCTCCTTAATACACTATTACTACAATGGATAATTATATGGTGATTATTTTAACAGGCACATTCATCAACGCTGATTTGATGTGCGTTACTACTGCCACAGCTACCAACCCCAATTTCAGAAAAAATGCAACAGTGGCGAATTAAATGATAATGTGTAATAATACGAATGGTATAATACAGAGATATAATGATACTACCTCCACGTAAAATAGAAGTTTTGAGGTAATTCATCATTGATGATTCTCTTGTTCATTGTCAAAACGTCAACTTGATTGCATAGGAAAAGGTGATTTTTTTGGTAAAAAAAGAGATAAAATAGAGAGTGTCTATCAGAAGAGGAGGGTGATTTTCAACTTCTTATTGTAGATAGATGTCCCACCATTTTACGAGACTGCCTACTTGTTGTAGTTGGTAGTAGTACGAGTATGGAACTTTCGTGTTTTTACCCTGAAAATCATGGACTGCCTCTTCTTGAGGTGATGGTAAAACAAGAGAGATGAGTTGATAGATAGTGTTGAGATAATGTTATGTCATGTTTTGTTTTTCTGTAAAATACAGAAGGGAGAGAGACAGAGCACTGGTACAAAATTACAGCGACTTATTGACTACTGTGCCCTACACGTAGTCACAGCTATTAAGCAGAAGCACACTGGTTGACTGGTGGCATGGCTTGAAATAATAACGCACGTCGTCGTAAGAAATGCGCACTCAAGTCAAATTCAAGTCACACACACTCAAGAAATCATGCCATCATGATTGAAAGTCACGAAAACGTACTAGTAAATGTGATAGAGAATAGGAGGAGGATGATGACGATAATGATGATAGTTTTGCCATTGCAAAAAGAAATGCCAGTGTTTGAGTCAATAATAACAGGACAACAATAATGATAAAGATTTATTTTATTTTGGCGCGGTTGTTGTTTTGGCTATAAAAGTAATAATGATGATAATAATAATAAAGATCAAGAGCAATTTAGCGAGAATGATGATGATGAGTCCTGTAATGTGTGCAAAATGGTAAAAATAACAAGATGAAGAAGAGCAAGGCTAAAAGTTGAAAGATAGAAAGACAAAAAAACTGATGCATGCCAAACTAGTCATGACTTTTATTCCCAGCCCAGAAACAGAAGCAACGACCATGATAAGAATGATGATATTTTATGAGACAAAGATAATAGTGACTATGCCACTGAATGGATGCATTGATGTGGTATATAATGTGCACTTATGCGGTAGCATGGAAATTATGTCAGTGCAGCAGTGCAGTGGTGGAGCACTACTACTGTTGACTGTTATTAGAATTTCGTTGGAAAAGAATACGATGTTGGAAGAAGCGACATATAAAAGGAAAGAGTAAAAAAAACGTGCATTATCCTGAAAACCTATAAAACATTGGAACAATATTTTTTTAATGTGTTGTGACAAATTCAACGAAAACAATAACAAGTTGTAGTTTTTTCAATGAGAGATTTTTTGAGGGGATGGACAACCTTCATAATGTTATCACCACCTTGTCGTTGCGGC
>JAHZNE010007201.1:0-40111 GCA_027744055.1 Callyntrura sp. NNG-2020 | reverse complement strand
TTATGAATCGACATTTAATTATAAATGTCAGACGCCAAAAATTGTGTCATTTTGACTAAAACGACATTTATTTTGACGGACATCTATGACATTTATGACACGAGCCAAGCCTAATTGTGAATAGTACACGGAGTATATACAGGCAGAGATAGACAGAGAGTGAGAAGAGGTGATCTGTTGCTGCTGTTTTTCTGCGTGTAATAATGTGCTTTGTGTAGCTTTATTGTGGCTCGTTCGTGGATCTTGAATACCTATGCGGGATGATGATAGGTACGATGTTTTCAGTTTAAACATATTATATACCGTGAGTGATGATGGTGATGGGGATGACGACGTCCGTAGTTCGAACACAATCTCCTTGTGAAAAGGAGGAGCACTTCTGTAACTCATTTTGCATAATATAGAAAAACTGAGTAAACCAGACCAGCAGCGAGCGAACAGATAGGAGAAAAACCAGGCTTATTTACGTACACATTATCTTCCCTATGTACAATGTAAATGCATCTTGTGTGTGTGTACTTGTGTACTATTTAAACAGCAGCAGTCTACTATTGTTGTGAGTATATATATACAGTGACGACGGTGATGACGATGATGATGAGCCACATAATTTGCATATTGTGTGTGTACTCGTATAATTCAGCAAACAACAATGTAGTAAAATATTCTATTATTATCACTGATAATATAAGCAACAAGCCATATTTGTCGAGTGTGATACATTTGAACAAAGCGTATTTTAAAAAACGCTTAATGTAGGAGAACGCTACATGTCTGCTGCTCAGTTACAATGTAATACAAGTTACAAGCATGGATGTAGGAATGCATACCCAGAGAACATAACATTTTTTTTAGTTTGTACGTTTTTGAAGCCAGCCGTATTGTAGGTGTCTATGTTTAAGCGTTTTGTTGGTTGTAAAATCGTAAAGGATGATGTAGGAATAAGCATGAAAATGTTGCTTCAAGTATTCTCTATGCATGATGAATAAATAGAAACTTTCTTACGGGGATGAATTAAGTTGTGACAGAATTTTCATTTCACATCGTCCAAAACAATGTTAGTTGCTACTACTGCTATTTACTACCTTTTACCATCGCTGCTTTAACTGGGGGGAGTTCTGCGTGAGCTTCGCCGAACCATAAAAGAAATGCACATATTGTCCTTTTGTCCCTGTCGGTGCATTTGGGGCTAGAGACAAACAGTTACATTTTTCTCATCATCAGGCTCGTCATCATCGCTAGCTTTATTTTTTATCAGTGGGAAGCTCATACGTAGGATGGAGCAAACTGTTAAATCTTTAAGAATTTACTGATGTCACGGTGGTGGTTGATGGGAGAAGGGGAAGTAAAAATAGAAGAAGTGTCAGTTGTCAGTAGTAAGCAAGAAAAAAGGTTATGACCATGACCATTGACCAGCATCGCCAGGTACTATACCTTTTCATGTACAGTTATTGTTCACATCACCACTACCAGTTTTGTCTTCATCGTGAACTGCAACAATGATTATAGTTATGGAGGAGTTTGCATTAAAGTTTTTATAAAGATGTCGTCAGTTTGGACATGCACTCTGCCGAGTGGCAAGTACGACTACGTACAGTACCCGTAAATTCTTTCAGGGGATTGCATTTATATAAAGAACAGACTATCTTTGCTTATCGTTTTCACCGTCTTCTGAGGAACGAAGATTGTGTAAAAATACAATCACGTAGCACGATGCTGAGGTTGAGATGAGAGCAACGAAATTGGGACAAACAAGTTTGGCAACCTCACAACGTAAGCGAGAACGGACTGTGTTGTTTGCAGTAGGGTTGTTTGAGTAATTGCTGAGACGTGTCATGATGATGATGTATGTATGCAGTCGTGTATATTGTCGTTACGTCATTCATTAAAACTCTTTCTATTTCTGGAGAAAGTATTTTAAAACTTGAAGATATGCCGCTATTACGCGTATGTCGTTCGTCTAATGAAGCTAAAAATAAGTGAGAAAAATCACATTTTTTTTCTGTATTTCATATTGTTATACACATTTGTCCGTTCTACTATCCATCACGTTTTATACTTTCCATAAATAAAAATTGGAACAAGTTGTACTGAACTGTTAGTACGATTATACCTCACATCCTAGGATTCCACAACCACATCGTTCCAATTTATATATATATATATATTATATTGGTTTGATTGAACTTTGAACTGTCCACATATTTACAGTTAAGAAGGGTCAGGTTAAAAATAGAAATGAAAAATAATTCAAAACGTCCCGGAAGAAGAATGATAATTTCTCCTTCCACAATAAAATATCCGTGAACAATAGCTTTGGTAATTAATGATGTTATCAGCGATGCTACTTATTTTCTATATGTACTATTAAACCATACCATAATAGTAAATATGAATTAACATTGTGATCTAATTTGAATTAATTGTATTGTTTGTTAAGATCATATAAATGATTTACCACCACCACTACAATGTACAGCAGATTATACTTCAGTTCATACATCATCATAGACTTCAGTTTGAATAAATTTTTATCGTCACATTTTGCATTATAATGTTGATAATGTAACGGTTGTTTCAAGCCAACTGTAGAAACGTTTTAACAACTCGAAATAAGCTTATTGTGTTTTGCGTATTATTGCATGTAAAACTGTTGTGTAATTGTATACGTCTTCCATCATAATCACAATATCAATCAAGTTACAAAAATAATTTTGATTTTCGGGGGACATTTTCCACCGTAAATTGTGTACAATTAGTACTTTTAGCGTTTGATGAGTCCGTGTTGTGAGTGGTGGTCAGAATCAGTCAAGAGGGAGGTGCAATCATGGACGACTCTAATTTACATATCAGGGCTCAAATTGGTCGAAAGAAATGCATTTTTTAATTAAAAGGAGTCATTTGTATGCTTGTGAGTTTGAAAATGAGATTTGGAGAAGATCCACCTAGGTGGTTCGTATTGAACTCGACAATTTTGCTTCATATAATAACGTAATATGTAACACGCTTTCAATTAAAATTTTTTAACATAGTACTGGTCAACACATTTACCAATATTTTGCCATCCATACGCACAGATATTCAGATAATTGAAAAGGCATATGCACAAAAATTACTTCGACTCGACGCAACACCTCCAACAGACAGACGTACAAAGTTTCAGGATGAAGGATAAACCAAGTAGCATTGGATTGGATCCTAGTTTTCCCCTTGATCTAGAAAAAAGTGGACAGAAAGAATGGACCATCAAGGGGAATAGATAAACCTTGATAGACCATACTGTATGGTGTCGATCTGAATTACACCGACGCGACCCGACTACAGCAGAATATAGCAGCAGCGAGCAGATGAAGCACATGGTTTTTGTTTGGATACTCAAAGTTGCTCAGCGCTAAAGGACTTTTTTTATTTCAATTCAATCTTCACGTGTCCATGTCAGTCCAGTGACTGGACTCCAATCATAGTCGTATATAGTCTTACATACTCAAACTCGTTCATCACTGTTATGATTGTGCTTTTTTATTTTTATATTGCTTACCGTTTGTAAATGTGTTTGTGTCTTCTGTTGGAATTTTTTCATAACTAGAATTAAGATTGATGCGCTACAATTGCATTCCATAATTATTATATAATGAAGACGTACTGCGGAGTTACCATTACCAGTTCAAGTAAGGCAATGGTAATTAAAAGGTGTTGGTGCTTTAAGAATTTATAGAATCAAATTCATCAGGTGCAGGTGTGTGGGATGAATATGTAGATTTCTTTTTAATGCATAATTTCGAACTTAGCATCTGGCATCTTGAGTGCTGAAATTTTTAAATTCCGTCGTAATCAGTGTGGTTCGAAAGCCGCTACACAGTAAGAAATAGTCTCAGCAGAGAATGTGAAATATAACGTTGTCCTTTGAACGCTGATTGAACAATGTCTTTTAATGCACAAATCCCGGGTACTATACAATTGACGAAAGTTGAATTCAATGAGATCGAGGTGCCTTCGGCTGGTGGTGGAGGAGGTGTAGTGCAGCAGTCATGCTATTCCTTCAAAGAAAAAATATCTGGTATAACTAATCCAGTTTGTTTACAACATGATGTAATGTACGCAAATGCATTTGCTGCGATTATTGAGCAGAATAATTCGTGTGAAAATGAATCACCGTTGGCCCTCGGATGTATTGGCCATAAAACTGACAGAGAATTTCCGCTGGAATCAAAAACACCGACGTCCCTGCCTTTAGTAATGTATCTAACAGCCACTAATGGAAACTCACTGGACGAGGTGGACATCTGTGCGAAACCGGTGTTGAACTGGGAGTTGTACATACAGGACGTAAAAGCTAAAACGTTGAGACAACACGTCAATAAATGCAAGTCAAGGTTTACACTCGTAACAATTTACAAGTTATTTAACAGTCATTACTTAAGGTTTCATTCCAAACTTGTAATATAACCTTCTGTAACTATTACCAGTAAACATGGAAAGGGTAAAAACATAGAGCCTGAAGAAGATGATATTCCAGAATATGTAGTCAGTGATTCTGAAGAATTATTCCAAAACGCCTGTTTGGAAAACGCGAACTCAATGGACGAACCGATTGAAGGGGAAACCCCAAACAGCAAAGATGTTTCTCGTAACTCTGGAATGAAAGTTGGTGAAAAGGTAGTTGACCAGTAGTACTATGCTACTAATACTTTAATCCATAATAACAATTTTTTAAACTATTTTTTATAACAATTCCATCATCCATGACGTACTATAGAGCATCATACAGTGATACAGCATTTCACCTAAATTAATTAATTTCCCCTTATAGGATCAGAAAATCGTTAATGCAAGGGCGTTAAAGAAAGTCCGATCCCAGGTTGAACAAGACTCAAATACGAAGCAATTAAGCCAGAGAAGAACCAACCAAACAAGAAAAAAAGAACAGACACGTAGTTCCGATACTAATGCTGCCCAACATGCGAGTTATACAGGGAATACAATATCCTTTGCATCATGGAAGAAATTAAAAAACCAACCGAAAATAAGGATTGAAGGGACCTGGAATCATTTATATGGCGGGGGTAATGGTGCTCTCTGTTTTATGAAGTCAGCGAGTAACTCTTGTTTATACGTAGGAAAAGGATCTAAATTACGTACGTGGGTAAATAAATTTGTTTGCTAGTGGTGAGTCTCAACTCAAGTAGTCTCATTTACTGAGCTGTTGAAATATTTTACAGGTGTAGTGATACTGAATGAATCGAAACCAGCATCTATATTTTCTTATAATGTTAATTCCGTATGGGATGAAGATCAGGTCCCATCTTTAATTAATGCCAGGGGAAGCAACGACTGCGATCCTTTTGATGAAATAATATTTCAAGTAATTCCAAATGAAAATAACAAAATTGTTGGAGCGAGAAGGGGCCGGAGTATCCATATTTATGACACGGAAAATTGCACACCGGTTTTATTAGAATCTGTTCCTAATATGTTTTATGGTACAAAAGAATACACCAGCTGCAGTATGCAAAGTCAAAGAAAAATCAAAAACCCGTTTCTTCGTGGGTTTGATTTTAGCCCGACCAATGGTCCAGAAATTATTAGCATTGATGAAAACCATGTCGTTAGAGTTTGCAATATCTATAAACGGTCAGTATTTCCTTTCCTATATTAGTACATTTATGTAATATAATTGTTTTTCGTGACTTAAATTATTGTTGCATAATTTGTTTGTAGATCGACTACTGATTTATTTGTTCTACCTACTGTTGAAAAATTTGGACATGTACCTGCAGGTTACCCTACTTTTAAATTAAACGATGCGGCTGGCATATCGTTTGCAAATCACGATAAAATATTTTATGCATGGGGAGATTCTGTGGTGTATATGGGAGATCGAAGGTCAAGCAAGTACTCCAGATCACAAATTGTCCCACTTTTCAATTTAAGAACTCATGTTTATTCTCATGCTCTTAGTTCGCAAAATTATTTTCACGAAGCAAATACCAAATTAAATGAGTATGTTAGCTGTCTTAAAAGAAGTAAGAGAGATTTTTACTATTATGTTGGCACTACCTCAAAAATATATTTGATGGATTTACGTGTGCCTTTTCATCCCGTGATTGCTGTTAGCCATGGACTACAGTCACCACTAACCTATATGGATACATATTCGGTAAAGGTCATGCATACAATATCCACCCATTTCAATTAATTCTGTATAAAATGTACATTGAACAGAAAATATTCACATTTTAGGATAAAGGAGAAAACTT
The DNA here is from genome assembly GCA_027744055.1 of Callyntrura sp. NNG-2020. Classification (NCBI taxonomy): domain Eukaryota; kingdom Metazoa; phylum Arthropoda; class Collembola; order Entomobryomorpha; family Paronellidae; genus Callyntrura; species Callyntrura sp. NNG-2020. The sequence goes on along the minus strand of JAHZNE010007201.1, from coordinate 33,854 downwards.
TGAGACAATAGTAGGCGGGAGTCAACGTATGCAAGAGACAGTATGCTTGTCGTCAGATTTTGGGCACTTGGAATGCCGCAAAAGGCCTGGATGCAAAGCCCGACAACCGTTGCTGTATTCCTACCCTAGACATCTTTCAAACCCTAGAAATTTCTTTGATGCTGCCGTAAATGAAGGATACGATTTTCCGTATCCCGTTGATCATGAGGTAGTGAAAGAACATTGTTATGCATGGGCAACTGGATTAGCTGTTCTTCCAATTTCCGGAGGGAACTATGCGTATCCTCAAGGAATGGTTTTAGCAACAAATAACTGTTTTGGAGATGTATTTTGGCAGGTAGGAATGCATAAAAAACAATTTCAATAGTTAGTAGTAGGTCAATTATATTCATCTTTAAAAACATGCAAATGCTGGTACAACAGAAATCGTATTTATTTTGAACAGGAATGGGAACAAAGACCGATTTCGTCGCATAAAAGCCATAAATTTTCAGATTACAAACTAACAAAATTTTTGACGGAATGGCAGAAAGCAATGACTTCAAAACTACCAACATGTCATACGGACTTTTCGAAAAACCCTCACAAATCCGTGGATTGTACACTATTAGTAGAACCTCTTGCAGAAGAACTTGAGACATTATCTAGAGTTCGTGCCGTCTCTTTCAACTGCTTCCAATCAAATCTAGTCGATAGGCGTGTTAAGCAAAGTGCGAGGCCTGGCATAGAGGATTTGTGCAAAAAATTTAGAAGATATACTAGCTCTCAAGCAAAAACAATCTTAAACGTTTGGCGGGTACCTGAAACCATTAGTGAAGCCGTGGAAGAAATTGAAATAAAATTAGAACATTCCGAATGGCCGCATCTACTTTCGCCCACGACTAGTACTGTAGAAATCCCAAGTGATGACGAGCAAATGTCCAATCACGAGCAAGATCCGTATCATTCTTTACATATTGAACATGATATTCACAATGATTCAAATGCTGGAGTGGAAGATAATATAGACTACTTTTTGGAAACCAGTCAATTGTCACAATGGCCTGATAATAACTATGATGGGATTGAGGATACGCAAACTTTTCGCGGTGATGATGAAATTCAAGAAAATTTACTATCATCGCAACCTACTTCGTCTCGACCAAAAAATATTCAAAAGACTAAACGATCTGGATTTTTATAGTTTTTATTCACAAACAAAAATGGACTAGATGTTTTTGGCATCATTAAAGTGAAAATATTTTGGTATTTTGTATTGACAGAATTGTTAATTTTTAAATAAAATTTAACAAGAATATTACTACAAATCTGTATCTATTATCTAATGTGTAAGTATCTAATCAGATTTGAACTGCTGAAATGGAATGCATCACATAAATGCGCAACACATAATGAGAAAAAGAATGGAAACTGGGAATATAAAATATACACCTAGTCTTGGTCGACAGCTACTTATCAAAATCATTTGACTCAAACTGTCTTCGTCACTTACCCCATCTTGCAAAGGCACTTCCAGCAACACCTTTTCAGATGACAAAAAATTTAATGGTAGGGAACATTGTGTGGTGTTTATACATGAGTATGTATAGTTTGGAAAACTGTATACTACTTTTTCTATGTTAAAACGGGCAAATATGTCATTGGAAACGATGTCGTTGTCGGAGTAGAATATGTAGTAGTAGTAGCCAGTGGAAGTAATTTCATGAACTGTTCGCATTCTTAATGCATATTTCATCAAAGCATCTTGGCTTTGACATCTCAACGAGCTGGAGAATGTCTGTGTGAATAGTGTATCTCCTCCGTAACAACTCCACAAATTCTTGGCAAACGATGAACCAGATGACCTTATGTCTTCTTCGTCAATTACTTCCTCCTCTCCTTCACCATTCCCTTCATCTTCTTCTTCAAGTTCCTCCTCCGGATCAGGCTCTAGTCCCACTGGATTTGGAGGCTCCTCTATGTCTCGTTCAAGTGGGACTGGGGATGTAGATAAATTTCCGTTTAAATTTGTAGCACGTTTACTTCGCTGAGTTTTCTCAGAATTGTTTTGTGTTAAGTTATTAGAAGTAGTATGATTCTGGCGATTACGATTACGATGAACATTCATTCTTTCATGGGCAGTTTGAACCCCCTTTTGATACTTATCTCGAAACCGTCCTGTACCTTTATTTATGATTTTTATTTTACTTTTGCGTGGTTTTGTACGTGGCGATGTGGGCGAACTTTGATTTATCCCGTCATTCGTCATTCCTTTCCCCGTTGCAGGCTCTTCTAAGTAGTCGTACTCTTCAACGCCATGATCAACGTCTTTTTCTCCTTTACGAAATGTCACAGTGATTTCGCCACCTTGTGCAGATTTGTCGTCTTCCCATGGGTCCACTTGATCTGGTCCTGAGTCCAGTAATGCACAATGCTTGAGATTTTTGTTCCCTTTCACTACCATTAGTCGAGCACCGTCAAACCTGAAAAAAGTAAAAGTCATCATGTTCTCACAACACCCCAACCCTGAACACTCATTCATGTCCATACGATATATTACTGCGCAATGCATAGGTTTCATCCATAATAATTTGTAATTTATATGATACATGGATTTTAACATGAATAGACTCGCCTGGAGCATACTGACAGTATGACTTTTGACCCCTGCAAAAGAAAAAATCCCCAATACTCCAAGCTATCGTCTGCAAGTTGCATATGTTTATCCATTTCAAACAGTTGCAAGTCTTCTGATATTTGCGGTTGTTCATCTAATAGATAGGCGTGAAACGTGGCGTTCATCCACAAGTCTTGTTTTTCGCACCATAGCGTTGATATAGGTCGATCTACGGTAACTAAATCGGATTCTCCTAAGGTATACAGTTCATCAGAGAAGATTTGGTAGCGAATGTATAACGGCGCAATTAGGAGGAAGCATGGTAGTAATATTGTCATTAAACAAAACACAGCCACTCGTATGGGACCTGTAAATCTTGCAGAAGTTCCTATCAAAGAGTTAAAACAAACACGTAAATTTTTAAAATTCAACAAGGAGATATGACACGAAATACGTTCTGCAGATTAAATATTGCTATAAATTTACTGACGTCACATGTTTTTACATGAAAATTATAATAAATATAGTAGGGTACACGGTACAGTAAATAAATACTTTCGTTTCCCATATTGAATTTGTTGAACGTAGTGTTTGTCAATAAAGGATATGGCAAAGGAATGGACTGTGCAGTTTTTGTTTCTCAGGACTATCGTTTTGGCTTCTGAACACCTCATAATTCACAAAATCATACACAATTTGTATCTGTTCCCACTACTTTGTTGATGCTGAAATAATGTGGCGAACTCTCTCGTAATTATGGAATTCGGTTTCATCTTCCCATCTCCTATGCTTATTTCAATTCCCTTCTCCAGTGCGTACTCCAGAAATAAAAATCAGTACAGATTACGTACAAGATATGATTATGAACGCAAATTTATAGCAGTTAGGAGACTCTTGCAAGAGTGCACATGTTTAGTAATTTTTAGCATGATCAAAATTTATCAAACCGCTTTACTTTAGGTAATAATCGCAACAAACCCTAATTACATCCGGTAGGAGATTAGTTATCTAGACTTACCTCTATGAATTTAAAGTTAGATTGTAGATCAGTCTACTCCATTGATTTTTTCCGATACTATGCGAGTTAAATAGAACACGTATTATGCTAAGCGAAATTTGTGAATATGAAAAACTTACCAGCCAAATCACTGATGGATTGATAACGGTAATATGCCGTTACCGACCGATTCTCATTTAGCCCCATCTTTGCCAGAAATATGGCACACCTTCCACAAAAACAAATACACTTGTATTAAGAGCAATTTACTTTTTTACTAGCTAAGATGTACGTTTAACTGATGTCACTTGCAAAATGAAATACGGAAAACCCAGGAACGGATTACAGGGGCATCAGATAAAACGCACTTACCACGGATGAGACAGATGAGTATACGTGACGAAATTTTAAGTAGCGCATTAGACAGAACGTGATTCAGAATGCCGTAAGATAGCGTATACAATTGCCGTAACTGATCGACCATTAAAAACTTCTAACTGCTATTTAATCGATTATAAGCAAAACTATACTTTATTTTTTCATTTTAAACGCACTATTTTGTTCAAAATCATTGACACAAATAACAAAAAAATATTGAATAAAAATCTAGCTACAAGTTATCGTAGTTAAACTTATCATACTGCATTTTAAGACAATACAATTTCAATTTTTGAAGTCCATTAAGAGACCTCATGTCTACTTTCTGTGGATAATTACTCGTTCACGTTTATATTACATAGACATATAGAAGAGATAGAATTAACAAGTAACAGACGCGACTAAAATAATAATTAGTTCTTTCCTTCCTTCTTTTCTTTTTCTTCACCGGTTTCTGATGAAGATGAAGACGAATCTGATGATCCACCACTGGAACCTTCACGTTCGGATGCCATCTAAAAATAACAGAAATGGTATTCAGGTGTTTGCACAAACTATATATTATAACTAATACAGTTACTGGTCCAAGGATCCTTCTTACCTTTTTGTATGCAAGTTCGAAAACTTTCAATGAAGCTTGTTGAAGTTCATTTGTTGCAGCTTTCAATTCTTCACCAGACATTTCGTCCTTTTTCGCAATGGCTTCTCTGGTCTTCGTAATCAAATCCCTGATTTTCGTAACTTCCTCAACTGGAAGTTGGCTTTCATACTCAGTGATTTTACTTTCAATGTCATGAACAACACCTTCAGCTTGATTCACAGCTTCAACCCGTTCTTTCTTGGCTTTGTCTTCGGCAGCATATTGCTCAGCATTCTTAACCATGTTTTCGATTTCATCTTTACTAAGTCCACCAGAGGACTGAATAACGACTAAAAATAAATATAAGCAATATTAAACAAAAGGCACGCCGTTTAATGCATCCCTGGGGATTGATTGTTAGTATAAACCTACTTTGTTGTTCCTTTCCAGTTCCCTTGTCCCTTGCACTGACGTGCACAATACCATTAGCGTCAATATCAAACGTCACCTCAATTTGCGGAACTCCACGGGGTGCTGGAGGAATACCTACTAAAGAAAATTGCCCTAGAAGTTTGTTATCAGATGCCATTTCTCGTTCACCTTGATGCACTTTGATTTCCACCTGGGTTTGGCCATCAGCAGCAGTAGAGAAAACCTATACACGTAAAAAATTAATGACGTTAGCTTTGCATAAAACATCCAGGATAATAAAAATTATTTGCGGGTGGTGATAATAAACATGAAATCAGTGATTGATGATTACTTCATTGTGATCGGGCAGAGATACTGATGTATTCATAATTGGTTAGAATATGCAAACACAAACCTTTAGATTCATATGCTTAGGTCCAGAAGAGTCCATTGTTATATAAGGTAGATTTATATCGGTTTGGAGAGCTGACGACAACTCAATCTTAGCCTTTTCAGCGGCTTCCTTTAGTCTTTGCATTGCCATTTGATCTTTTCGCAAATCAGATCCTTGCTGAAATATTTCCCGTAAAACAAAATTGGTAAATATTTAATTTTCAATACTCTGAATTATCTGAATACACGCCACAAAAGAAAACTAGCGATATACCTCACGTTGAAACTCTTGCGCCAAAAAGTTCACCAAAAGATTGTCAAAATCTTCACCCCCGAGGAATGTATCACCATTAGTAGATTTTACTTCGAAAACACCCTTTTGAATTTCAAGAATGGAAATATCAAAGGTACCACCACCCAAATCATAGACAGCAATACTGAAAGCGAAAAATTCAATTATCAAGCATATAACTAATGAGATAATGAGATCAAACAACAAGTCTTTTGTTTAAATACATTTTGTCCTCCGTTTTATCCATTCCGTAAGCCAGTGCTGCCGCCGTTGGCTCATTGATAACTCGCAAAACATTTAATCCGGAAATCTGCCCTGCATCTTTGGTGGCCTGTACAGTTGTGCATAAAAGAGATAATCTTGTTATAAGGATTGGTGCCATCTTAGCTATCGTCGATGATTAATGCTTACCTGTCTTTGAGAGTCATTGAAATATGCTGGTACAGTAACAACCGCGTTTTTCGCAGGAGTGCCTAAGTAGGATTCAGCAGTTTCCTTCATTTTCGTCAAAACGAATGCTCCAACTTGACTGGGAGAATACATTTTACCATCGGATCCTTGAACCCATGCATCTCCGTTGGAAGCTTTAACTATCTTATAGGATACTGTTTTCCTGCAAGTTTGCAATAAGGTTACATGTGAATTGTATTTTTATTGGATTGGATTTACATAATCGAGGTATACATAATAGGTGTAGGAAAGAACTTACATATCCTTTTTTACTTCAGCGTCTTCAAATCGCCGTCCGATAAGACGTTTTGTTGCGTAAAAGGTATTTGCGGCGTTTGTAACGGCTTGACGTTTGGCCGGCATTCCAACTAACCTTTCGTTATCTAAACCAATTGTAGAAATATTGATAAGCTATAAGCTCCTACATGTATGGTGAAATCAATCTTACTTTCAATTTATTACCTTTAGAAAATGCTACTACTGAGGGAGTTGTTCGAGCACCTTCGGCATTTTCTATTACTTTAGCAGTTTTCCCTTCCATTACAGCAACACACGAGTTTGTTGTGCCCAAATCAATTCCAATAACAGCCCCACGAACTTGATCGGACCTTTTTGAAATTAATTAAGAAAATTACCACTTCACACTCCGATGACTTAGTACTTGTTAATAGTGATAAATAATGAAATAGCCTATGACTTACTTGTGCCGTACAATGGAGGCATCTTGCCTATCTTGTGCTTTGACAAGTCGACCATTAATCTGAAAATAACGAGTACCAACAACCAAATTGCATCTTATATTTGTAAAATTGAATTAACTCCATAAGATAAGCTACGAGGAGAGTAGTAGGTATTTCACTCACTCTAAGTGATACTCACTCTACTACGTAACAATTGATTGATGAAAGTAACTTATTTTCCACCTACCTGGTTATTTAACGCCCAGATATGAGAACTCCTGGTAGGAGATGAAATGCCGGTGGCAATAGTTTGTCTGTCCAAAATTGCACGAGTCACTCCACTAAGTATCGTACGCATCTTGAATTTTGTTTTCTGCAAATTGGAATTCAAAACTTTGTTATAAGGTATACTACACATGTTTTATTAACACTTCCTTTTAATCAGGCACGTGACACGTATAGTCGACAGCAGTGAGAAAATTAAAGACATTTTTTGCTTTATAATTAAGGATTTGTTTAATGTATGAAATCAAACGCATATCTATATTCTATAATGTGTTTATGTCACTTGCTTTTGTCCTCAAAATTGTACTTCAAGTGGTATGTTAATTTAATGGCACGATGGCTCCGGTTTCAAGGTCTCAGCTGCTTTAGGCGTTCACTTCAAGTGTAATTTAAGCAGTACAAAACTATTATGTTTAAATGGTGTATTTAAGTACCAGAGAAAATTTTGGTTGGTTGGTAGATAGAAACAGACTAGAGAAATTACTCAAATTCAAAATTTGAAACCGGACGATTTAATATTTTGTGTGAAATCAATGTAGCACGAAAGAAATGTGGCTCTCTCGTTTACGCTTGTGTGTGCCGTAATGTGTAGAGCAAGCATTTGTATTTTTCTGATGTAAGAATCAGCAGCAGCAACGTGATTTTCCAGAACACCCCACTGCTATTCACCAGTCCAGGTCTCCCATGTTATATTTGTTCACAGCAACCCACGCTGCTTGCGCTGGTGTCTGTCTAGCGTACGTATTACAGTAGTGCAATCATGCTAAGTACCAACTACCAACCCTCCGTGCGTTCTTTGTATTACTTACTCATCTCATCGTCATTCTGTATTGGCGGAATGGAGCCACATTGTGAGCTACACTGACAAGTAAAGGTGTTGACATGCTTTTGACTACTGGGGCGGTTGGCCCTTTGATCACTCCATATTATCGGATAACCGGTATTGAGCGTTTTAAATGGTGCCGTTTAGAGTGGACACCCCTGGAAGGACTATATGCACAGTTCACACCATTGTGAACTGTGCCATTATATTTGGGAATTATGGGATTGTTTGTGTTTTTAAAATTTACAATGAGAATAAATGTGTAGAGTGGAATAATATGTTACGGAGGTCAATTCATGTTGGTGGCACATGAGTCTCCAAATAATCAAAACGTCTTATAGTCACAACGATCATATTTATGTTTTTATGTCTGCGTACATATGTGAGCCGTGAGAAGTAAAAACTTATTAAAGAGGTTTGAAATTATTATTTCTCAATCAAAAGTATTGGATGAAGATGAAACGAATGTTTGGCCATGGGCCCGAAAATGTTCGAGAAATTAAGATTTACAAAGATTTACTGTATTTGGAGTAATTCAAAGGTTACATCTACACACCTTTGCTTGTGAGATGTAATAGAAAAGTACAAAACATGTAAAGCGAGACAAAACAATGGAATGGTAATGGTATAAATTGGTAAACCCACAGCATACAATTTTTTTCCTTTATATATACTCGCTACAAATTAAATCATTTGTGCATTTCCATTGAACAATCATTCGGGTATTATGTAATCACTGTTTAACGCTTTTTACTGTTTTCATTGGTAAACATTACATCTATTTTGTAAAATGAAGAGAGATGTTTAATTAAAATATTCCATCTCTCTTGTAAACTAAAATGGTTTTGTTGACATATTTAAAATAAATAAAAATGCATATTGCTTATTGTATGCGCTGAAAACGATGTCATTCAGTACCAAACTGAAATTCGAAACATCTTTATTCAAATAGTTGTAACTACTGTTTCAGCTACTGTAAACAATATAATCTAATTGAAGATATAAAATTGCTTGTGCAAGCCATGAATAGTAGGCTCATGACCGACTGCATTGAAATTGCAAGATATTCTATATGAACAATGGACAGAAAATTTATGCTGGTTACAAATTATAATTGTCGTGTCTTATTAGAACATGTGATATAGGGCTTTGCATCTGTAAGGCACCCCTTGTCTTCTCATTCTTATGTCCATTAAGAGCTCTTCCAAAAAGTCCCGTGTGAGTTGACCTTTATGTTTGCCATCCGCTGCATACATGACCGCATATAATCTTTGGGCGAATTCACGGAAGCCAATAGCTTCATACTTATAGTCGCTAGTTTTGGTCAGTTCTCGTTGTCCTGTTGGACTGAAGATGTCCAATAAGTTCCCCATATTTTCATCATTACCTGCCATTCCAAAATTATTGCATATTTCAGCGCGACTAGCGGCATACGTGGATGCCTGGTCATGGCACATTCTCCAAATTTCCCACATGTCAAAAATGTCTTGATCATTCCAAAGGTTAAAGTCGGCTTCGTCATACGCGTCCCAGTCAAATTCTGCACGGCGGTGCGTCTCCAAAATAATAGACAGACGTTCTTCAATGATAGGATATAAAAATACTCGAACATCAGAATCATGACCTATCATCGAGCAAAATTCCAATTCGTTAAGGGCCGAGAGACGGCTCACGTCCCAACTTAGACCAGCCCCGTCGTGTTTGTTCATTTGGTAGTTCCAAGTTAATGCTGGATTTTCGGAGGATAGCACAACTGTGTTTTCCCAAATCCCAATCCATCGATCAAGCATGGCGTCCCATGCAGAAAAATAATTTCCCATTCCTTTTTTAAATTCTATTGTATCTAACCACTACTAACAGTATCAATTTTAGTTTTATACACAGTTGCGTTGCGTTGTGTGGTTGCCGGTCATTTATTGTTTATTGCTTCTCCCTCCCCTCTAAGTATTCCTTTGTGTATAAAATTTAAAAATCTTTGAAGTAGAAACGAGGACTTCGACGAAACGAAATATATAGGAAGTCTAGATCCAATCCCTTTGAAAATGACTACCATTTCCTATCATCCTTGATGACGCGAAACGCAAGCAGGAAAGTCGCAGTTGAGTGTAGGAACAAGGGGGTAGTTAAAAATAGTTAACTTTTTAGTTAAAAATGAAAGTGAAAAATTTTTGCAAAAAGGTTGTTAGTCATGTAAGTAAAGGTAAAGTCATGTTATAAGTTGGGTTAACAACCTCAACTTCAGTGGATGGACGATAATATTCATGGAATGGCTGAAAAAGGATGGTGATGGTGCAATGACAGACAATTTTTTCAATGCTAATGAATCACTCCCTTAAAGCTAACAATTTAAACTTGCTAATGCTGAAGATGCAGTACTTGCTAGCAAAACCCCGCATTTCCACGAATTTTTTTTGTCAGTGTACATACATATTAACAAAATAAAACAGTAAATTGAATATAACGAGCGAGGCGATCTACATTATTTAATAAAAAAACATTTTACAAGGTTTAGTCCAACCTAGTTCATTTCACAGTCACATATCTTATCTTTATTATTTAATAACTTACGTGCATATAGATTTTTGTTTACAAAACGTAGAAAAATTGTCACACGTAGATAAGTAATCAAGAAATTTTACACGACAAATTACAATTCTCATAAAAGAAGCGGAATAATAACATCTTTTGATGCAAACTAGTGGTTAAACGTGTGTGTATATATAGACCCTTTTATGACGCTCTATCGCACAGACGTACTGACAATATATAGTGACAATGGATTATTAAAGTTTCGAAGTACGCAGATATATAATGAATGAGACTAATAATCTCTTAGTAAGCCAATTAGTTAAAATTGAGTACGAAGTACAACAGATAGTAATATGATGGTCTGGGGCCTTAGAATTCATCGAATTCCCCTGGTGAAGGACTGGAAGGTGGGACTGTGGTTCCCGTTGCTAGCATTGACACTATCATACTGAAAAGGATAATTAAGTGCATTATTAATTATTAGTGCACCTGCACCTGTTATAGGAAGCTCTGTCATTGATACAAAATCGCATTACAGAGATTACTACGGAATACAATAGAAAACGTACCTGTACAAATAAACGAAAAATGCGACGAGGAAGAATGCGATTCTAATTAGAACGTCCCGCATATGCGCTTTAAGTTGGCCCCTGTTGTATATCTCCGTTGGGTCGTAAATTCCAAGATTTCCAGACGGAACCTTTGCGAGCCTGTAATTAGTTTTTAATGGGAATACATGGTTCGTTAAGGCATGTACATATTTCGATTTTAGTTGCGTAATAATAAAAAATCTCGTAAGAGGTATGATTTTATGTGTTCGTACTCATAAGCACACCAGGCTGTCACTGGAAGATTAAAGAAAAAGAGCCAAAAGTAGCCGTGTAGCAAAAAGAAGACATTTACAATACCTTGGCCACATAGAATTGGAACCATCCACTGCAACAAAATTACAACATGTTTTTCCCCAAATTTTTCAACACTAGCTTGTCAACGATATTACCGTAATTTACGAAATCTACAAATCTCACCATGTTCAACCTGTCGCAGCATTGCTGTGCATTGATATAATCACATTCCAAGTCGGATAACGTTATAATCTGTACAGAACAGCATTTTAAAATTAACTTTTTTCCTAAAAATATTCACAAATATTGGTAAAAACGTGTAGCCTTAATTCGAATGTTACTTACAAAATAAACATACAGGAATGCTAGCAATCCCGTTATAATCATCGAAAAAATGAATAGGATCGTCTCTGACATAATCATGATGACCGCCTTTGTTGTTCCCCAATGGAACTACAAACCTCACAATGTGTCTTATAAAATTTGGGAACTAAAATGTGAGAAATGTAATTTTATACACAAAACAACCTTTTTTGGTTAGAGACAGCCAGGGAACTTTATCCCTTTTCACATACCGTGTCCTTTTGTACAAATGTACTACTACTAAAACTGCTTAATATTAAAGCTATCATGACCAAACCAAATTGTTACCATTATTATCAGTTTCTTGATCCGCCGTCTATAAAGCAAAGTTAGATATTGTTGATGGAATTTGTACATATGCATATTTCTACGCATTAGTTTTGTTGAATTTCTCCCTTTTTCTTTTCGAGCTTCCCTGACATTTCCTAAAAGGGAAATCATCGTCTTTCCCTTCCCCACTTCCGCTTTCTCCCTATTTCATTTTGGTATATATGTATGTATATATTTGTTTTGATCTTAAGTGCATGTGGTGCCCAACTTCCCAAGTTGTTGTTGAATAGTACAACGCAATGGAACAAAGTACAAACAACCTTTATCATAAACCCATATATCACGCAAGTGTAGCATAAGAGCAAGCATCATAAGGGATAATATGGACGTAGGTATGCACAACGGGATAATATGCCAGAGTCCTTTTCTTGAGTCTTAATGAATGAATGTATAGAAATTACTGTTTATCCATAGTTGTGATTTTTAACTGTTTGATGTCTGACTTACCTGTAAGACGTTAGAAATATTCATTCTTTCTCCAGAGAATACATTGCACAGTTTGTGCGGCAGAAGGGCAACAAGGCAACAAGTAACAGGTAAGGTGGTAAGTAAAAGTTTTGTTTGCTCCATAACGCATCATCAGAACTTTCGCGTTGATTTCATACGATTATTAACGTATATATATGTATCAAATCAAAATAGCTAATTGTACTGGTAGATAAAATTCACACTTGTAGATTTACTGATTAATATACCAACCGTAAGAGAAAATAAGTTGCCGGTTGAGCTCTAAGCTTCGCAGGTCACAAACATATAAAAGCAAAAAGATCAGGTCTCATAAGACAGATAGATAAGATCATTTGTGTTTATGTTGGAGACTCCAGTTTAAGTAAAGTAGACATTTTAGGACCTGCAGGAAATATCTTGAATATATTATTTAAGTAGGTGCATTTTACATGAGTTTAAAATTAGAAGAAAAAAATACATAGACAGACATTAATTGTTTCTCAAGGAAAATTTGTTACAGATTCGTGTTTGCAGCTCACAGTTGACAGTATTATCACCTAAATGAATTGTGATTAAGAAAGTGCCCCGATCAGTTTTTATCGTGTTTTAAGGTATGGTAGTTCTTATTTTAAACTAATTTAAATAAACTGTTGGTTATGTTGAAGTGTGTTATGAATTTCTTTATTTTTCGTCGTTTTTACATTTAAAATTATATAAAATCCAATAGACTTTCATTAATCGAACCTGCAAGTGCTTTAGTTTATGTTTAATAGGTGGTGGTTGAATACTGGCACAGAATGGCAACAGACATGACTAGTCAGATTGAATCTTCTGGATACAAATACAACGGACATAAACTAAAAGTTCAGCCTGCACAAGTAACCGCAGATACGGATGTCCTTCTTTTGCAGCACGACGTGGATACGGGCAACAATTTGATTTTGGTGCCTCATGCATCTGATCCTTCGAGGCAATTGCTCAAGGTTTGTATTGCTTACCGTCATCGTGAAAAATAGTATTTCCTGAAGTGCTTTTGATGTCAAATATGGTATTTTTATATTGTCGTTGCATGTACATATTGCTACGTACTACTATCAACTATTATGCCATGACCCTTTGTTATTATATTATGATAGTAGATAGATGTATGCTCACGACAAGTATTATTATTAGGATTTAAATGGTTACCTTTATAATGTTTAATACTACAGCCTGGGCTATATTGGCTAAAAGGTATTGAAAATGCTCCTGGTAGTATTGTTACTACTGAGAATGAGCATAAAAATGGAAACGAAACTCACGGGGTTTCAGGAAAAGTAGAAAATGGAGGTAACTAAATATTTTTGTATCATGTATGTATTTAATGACGTTCCTAGATACACCTGAAACATGGTCATTTGTTTTCAAGGCAAGTTACTGGACATAACACCAAGGGAAATACAACAAAACGACGATGTGCGTTATGTTAATCCGAAACAATATCATCGTATTCTAAAAAGACGGCAAGCAAGACAGAAATTAATTGATGCCGGAAAAATTCCTCCTGATGGCGCGAGAGTGGTAATCCTTTTTATATATTCGATTACATACATCATACAAAATATTTTAATGAAGATTAATATTTTGAATTTTATGTACACCTTTAGAAATATCTTCATGAGAGTCGGCATTTACATGCTACAAAGCGAAATCGCGGTCCGGGTGGAAGGTTCACCAGAACTGTATTTTAGTGTAAATAGTTTTTATTAACGTAACAGTATACTTATGCTGTTTATGTCAGATCTGATATTGTTATGCATGTTTATATTCCATAAAGTTTATCTTATCTATAAGTTCCATTTACCATCTGGAAAAATGACATTGTAACTCCTGTTTGTTAATTTCCTTTTTCCATTGTAAACCCAATTACGTGAAATGTAAAATAAAACGTCTTATTCAAATTTTAACAACTTCTTGTAAATAATTATGCTTGCCAGTATTTTAGTATACCGGAGTATATCTTCTTTGTGTGTTGGAAGATCAACTATGGTTCGTTTTTAATTTAAAATGCTGAAGCTGAAATGATTTAAACTTAGCAAGGTAATTTTATACACTATGTACATGTTTTAATGCGGAACTAGAACTGCAAAAAATTAAATACTAACATAGTTCAAAATTTGCTCTTCTCACTCTCACAAACCTTCAATTGACAAATGAATATCACAGAAAAATGACATTAAGTATTTACTGTTCCTGAAATAAAGGACCAAGTAACCTAAACTCCATCGAAACTTTACTGAGTAGCAAAGCGAGGAGATCCATACGCAATAAACTTGGCGTGTTCCCAATGTTCATCGTTACCCAAATATACAAAACTCGAAGCTGCCACATCCAATCGTCCCGTTTTGAATCTCCCTACGCAATAATAAAATGTAAAATTAATTTCATAAATGAATATAAGCTTAAATAATTTACGCTGACATTAGTACATACATTTCTTAACGCTACTAATGCAGGAATTATGTGAGTTAATCCACTTGATTCTGCAATTCTACTGATATGGTTGATTTCTTTTATTTCATTATATTCGTCTGTCGGAATGGAAGCGTTGATCTCAAACGTTGGATGTAGAGCCTGTAAAAATATTTAGTTAGTCATATCATCACATCATAGCATAACGTTGGAGGAGTCGATAACACGAATTTTACTTACATGTTTTTCTCTCCACGACATTTTTGGCATGAAATTTTGCTTGACATGGCCCACTGGTTTAGGAACTAAATTTAGTACTCCACCTCCTTCGACTATATCTTTTAAATGTTGAAGATCTCCCGGTAAATCAAAGGTGATTGATAAAAAGTTTCGGTCATTGAGAGTAATCTAGCAGAAAAATCGAAAATAAATTTCAATACGTAACTAGAACAAATTAAGTCTTCAAAATCTATGCATCGTACCTTTTTTAGTAATTGTAAGGGTGGTAGCAAAATCGGTGCTCTGCAATCAATTTTCCTACCGTCTAGGAACTCAATTTTGAATTTGAGTTTGGAATTGTGAAGCATTGGTCGCGGTAGCATGAGCCGAGGTTGCGCAGCTAGTATATACAGATGTCTTAACGCTTGTAGGTGATACCTTGATACGAAACAGATTTAAATAATTAAATATCTGCTAGAAAATTATATTATGCTTGGCATTATATGGTATATTCTGCTTGGCATTGTCACATGTACGTATATATAAATGTGCCGCCAACCTGTTGTCATTTGCGTTGATTGGCCATTTAGGGAAGACAGCTGCCAGCAAAACTGCAATACTACGATCGTCATTAGACAAAGAATACCGTCCACCACCTAGGAACAGAATACCTGTGGCCATCGCAATACACATTTCCATCCCATACGTATTGCTTGATGATGTAATCTGAGACGCTGCGATTTTCGACTGCATAAACCGACAAAGCCTCAAAGCTTTGACATTTCCAGTTCCAGCATTTACGAGGGACACCGCCATTAGAAGAGTACAAACACACGACTCGAGAAAATTTTTGGGAAAGTATTCGCTAATGTTCTTCGGGAGCCTTCTTGCTTTACTCTTAGAATCTAATGAGGCTAATTTCAAAAATTCATTTGTGTAGCTCCAGAGTGTGCTTAGAACAATATGTTCAGATGTGCCGGCATAACGAATTCCAAGGCCTAAGCAATATCCGCAGATGATGCTAGCCCATGCTTGCCTGTATAAAGTACAGAATATGACATTTTAAATTATGCATGAACTATGTCAATTACGAAATAATTCATATTAACAATTCGGCATACACAATGCTTTCTCGGTCGATTCTTAGATCCAGGTTATCTGATTTCAATGAAAAGCTTTTTGATAGGGCTTCCGGCATTAAATGATATTCCAGCCATTCCTTTCGAGGATCTTCGATGGTCTCGTAAACCAATACTGAAGCAAGAGATCGTAGCATAAGTACATCTGGACGAACACCATCTAACAAGTGTAATGTGTTTGGTGGGGACAACCACTTAATAACTGCCTCGTTTCCACCTTAAAACATAACGTTATTGAATCATTTAAGTAACATAAGTAGAGACATGATTTGTTGAATTTAAACTATCTTACTGCGAAGATAAGTAAGTGCTACAGCAATAATTGCCGACGGTGTTGTAACGTCTACGTTTACATTGTCCCCTTCCTCAATGTGACAGCAACGATATTCTTCCCACAATGATGGCATGGACTGGCCATACTGGCTGTACATATCCTCGTCATCCCCTAAAGAAAAGTTAATAAAATATATTTTAAAACAATATATACACGTCGCTATTGATGAATAGTAAATTTAGTGTTCACTATTACCGCCACCACCACCATTATTGGTAGATACAGGTTTAGGGCCACCAACAACAAACCGACGAAGGATACCATCAAAGCCATCTTCTCCCAGGCATGAGGTTCCATCGCGTCCTTTCCCAAGATTTACAAATCCTAGACCAAAGCCTGTATTTACAAATCATATTAGTAAGCAGGCAATAACAAATTTCCAAATTCAGTAATTGGAAGCCATTTTAACCTGAGCATAATGAGTGAGCTTCGCGATCAGCGGCTGAGTGACTATTTTCAGTCTGATTTGCATTTGCAGCGGATGAATTGCCATTTCCCCCGCCAAATATACTAAGGGGACTGTACTTTTTTGAAATCTCTCCAAGTAACACTTTGGCCACATGGCTCTTATGTGTTCCAATGAACAGTAAACCGAGAGCGAATGGAGCTACTAAAGTTGCCAACCGTGGTATTTCTAATTCGGTTGTGCAGGCCGGGAGCATTGCTCCAATATGCAAGCTAACCACTTTCCAAGTCGAAATGTCTCCGGTTCCTTGGAAAGAAATATTGAAATTGTGAGTGATCAAATGCAAACGTTTATAATTCAGAAAATAAATACGCGATATATCAACCTGCCAAATTCGCGCATAATCCCAATAGCATTGACATTGTAGTGAACGAATTTTCTTGTGCTAAGTATTCGTGACGGAGAGTAGGAGGCATTGACGATAATATGCCATTCAATCCAAATCCTAAAATCATTCCTGCTTGTTCAGATCCCTCTGCCATTCTGGCCTTATTGTGTGCAAACCTACGAATCCAAATTTAAATTTTAAGGATGTATTGAAGCAACAACTAATTGTTACAAGGAATGTAAATATTTCTCTTACCACGCGTCAGCTGGGTCATTTAAAAATGAAACTGAAAGCGACGAAGCCACTGCGTTATGAAAATTTGGCCAAGCAATATATGAAGGTGGAAGGTCATTTTCATTAAGTTCTATTGTTGTGCCCTTGGTGGCACATTTGCCGGATAAACAGAGCCTAAGGAAAATACATCATAATTGAAATTATGTACTGAAATCAACATATTCAAATATCGTAGCTGATAAATTATTTTATAGAAACTTTGAAAATTAATCTTAATATACTTTGGTAAATAGATTCCACTAGTTAAGTTGGCAAAGTTTTTTTGTTCTGTGCGAAGTGTGAAGGCTGCTCTACCTACTGGCGCAGCAAATGTAATTTGAATTAACTGAAGCAAATGTTTTTCTTGCTCTTCTACGAACTCGTGATCGGACATTTCTGCTCTTTGTTCCACGTCAATTGTTAATGGTGAAGCAGAGTCCAAAAGACGACAAACTTCCTCTAGTCTTCTATCTTCCGAGAAAACTCTCTACAATGACAATAAATTGCCATTAACTCACACAGATATAAATATTGAAATACCGATTTAGCATTTACACATACCATATTTAACACGTGGGTGATCCATGAAGGTTCATGGGTCGAGTCTTCCTTTTCTCTAAAAGGTGTAAATACTTCAAAGACTTTGTCTTTTACAAGACTACATGGATCGTTTGAACCACTTAAATAATCCAATCTACCAGTGACACTAATAGCAGACTCTGGCCAACTAAAATGAACTTTAGACTGGTTTCGCTGGAATACATCGGCTAAGATAATATCAATAACGGGGATAAAACTACTTGTTTCTGTTTTGACTTTAACCAGTTTTTCCAAATTTTCAACGCTATCTGGATCAACTAATAAAATCTGCATGACTTCGGGCAGAGACGCAAATTCAGGATGGCTCTTCGGATCCTGCTTGATCAGAAGTTTAGCAAACGCTTGCAACAACGAGGAAGGCTCCGACTGACGAAGATAAAATCACATTCAGAAACTTATACAGAATAATTTATCAAATTCTGGCTCTACATTCGTGAGGTAAAACCTTACCGACGATATTGCTTGTCCTTTGTGAGTAACTGAAATGCTTTTTGATAGTTCCTCCAAGCACCGAAACAATTCATTAGATGAACTATTCACTTTCATATCCTGCAATATATTAAAATTGTTTTAAAAAATAGAATGACTTTTTTTTAAATTAGTATTAATTAAAAATAATAAAATCAACCAAGTGTGCAATATATGAATCTAAAGAATTTGTATACCTCCTTTAGAGATTCGATAGCATTAAATGCTTCTGTGATAATATTCATTGTAGGTTCACTCTCATAAAGCAAAATCTCTATCAAAACGTGTGTAAAAGTTTTCCACTGATTTTTAAAATAAGGAGAATGATCCGCACAAACATACTTATACGTTAACTTTGCAACAAATTTCGAGGGCAATCTTTCCGAAAATTTGCCCATGCATCTGGTGATCAAACTATTATTTAAATACGTGTTTGTTTTAATAATAGCCTTGCTTTCATTATCATCCTTTAAGCTGCAAACAATAGTGTCGAAGTCGAAAAAATACTCGATACTGCGTATCGGTGCGTCAATTTCGTGATCTAACCTCGCTGATGCGGCAATGCAAAAGTCATTGTCTAGCCATGCCATCTTAATTTGTCCTTCAACCGTTAATACAGCTAAAACTCGTTGTGTATCACTATCACTTGAACATACAAAATCCTGAACCCCTTTCAAGGCGTAATGAGAAACTTTATCGCCAGATTCTACGTCAATACAGTACACATATAAGCCATTTTTAATCACGTAAAATAAACTGATTCTGCTTTTATGAACAACACTGGATACAATTTGAAATCTCTTCGGTTCTTTCCATTTTCCACGTTGATTCAGTTCGATGTGGAACATTAGCTTAAAGTATAGTTCAGGGTCGTCATAAATCCCTATGTGAGGAGGAAAAAAACCGGCGTTAAATCCATGGGCTGTCTCCGAAAAATCAAAGCTAGGCCAATAGTAGATGGTTCCACCCTCCCTGCAACAGCATTACATGGTTTTCTTTATAGACATAGTCAAAGTAAAGGAATATTATTACTATTACTATAATTTTGCATAAGAACGTTACCTATTAATTCTCATTGCAGATGCTTTATTTTGACCACTTCGTAGAAAAGGAGAGTACATGCCTGAACCCCCCGCTGGGGTAAATGGTGAATTAGTCTGATCCTGTGTTTGAGTACTGTAATACATGGACGCATTAATAGTGGAGCCTTGAATAACTTCTCGTTTTTCCAGTTTATGTAACCGACGTAAAGTAAATTTGTCATTTTTTAATGACCAAAATATACATATATCTCCTTCACATCCCAAAAGTTTTTCAGATCTGGTATCATATTCAACAAAGTCTGTAATATGTTTCGAAAAGCACGATATATAGCCAAAATTATTCGAATAAACATAACATACTTAACATATGTAGCACTGCAGTAGTAAAATATAAAATTTTTGCCTGGTTTAACAAAGCTATGGCGTAGTTACCTGCGATGCCACCCCTCTGGCTAATTTTGCTAACTTGTTTGATGGGATGAGTCAAAATATATAAGTACTTTTCCTCATCGGTCTCACAAGTCGTTCCTTTTGTTGATGGAATAACCAGTAAGCCATATTTGCATTGTATTGCTTTCTCAATATGAAATTCTGGCATGTACGCAACATAATTTTCAGAACTATTCTCAGCAAATATGGAAATGCCGCCTTTCTCCACAAGACAAATATACGATTCATCTAAAAAAAATAAATTGTCTAGCTTGATATTTGTATATAATAATTATTAGGAGAAAATTTCTCGGTTCTACCACACTTTCACATACCTCCGCCAGCATCTTGGTTCTCTGAGTCAGTATCCGATGGGAATTTCGCTTTTACGACATGTTTAATGCCTACACCTGTACTGTATGACAGTTCAGGACGATAAAACCCTTTAAGGAATGACGGTCCTCCAATCGGTCCCTCCGAGAGTAAACAAACCCCTCTACTAACATATGCTTCTTCATACAATCCTTTCATTGGTTTTTCGGAAGCAAGATTTGAAGAAACGAAGTATGTCGTGTACTCAGGAAAATCCAACTCCACCGGAGTCCCCAATCCTGTTCTTAATGGAAACGTCACTCCAAATTTCACCACAGATGATTCTCCCAAACTTAGTGCACTGAGCTGATGAGGCCATTCATTGCAAACTTCTTGCGGATACCACGGGTTCCGCTTCTTAACCTGCACTCCCCAAGGCTGTAGTACCTATTGAAGAAAAACATTGCATATAAAAACAACAGGTAAACATTAAACATGATAACGCTGAATTATCCCAGCGTATGCTGGGTCAGTGTCCAGCATATGTGTCATTTCCTTTGTGTCTTCTTTTCTTAACATTACTATTATATAAATATAAATCTGTATTTTAGCCCTTAGCCATTATATTACCTCGGATTTCACGGCATTCAACGGGTTCATTTTATTTTATGTTTAGTCTATTCTAACATTTGACAACACAAGAACAAATCCTTTTCTAACCAAATTTAATGTAATAATCCAACTACACGGAAGTTAAAACATTAGGTGGTCGACGGTGAACACAAATAATTATAAATTGGCGTAAATAGGCAATAACCTACCTATTACATTGTTACTCCGATTTCAATCAGTAAACATGATTTACATGATTTTTTGACAATTTTTCTCCTACAACGGCTACGGCTACAAATAACAATACAAGACTAATATTTGTCTAGACTTCACCCGCTCACATACTTTGAGTTGCAGGTTGGATGAGAGAAACTTTTGTCTTTGCATTTTGGTTGCATGAAATGAAGCGCAAGCGGCATGATAGTATTTACACGCAATGCATTATTTGTAAACAAAACGCTCGCAGATGGATCATCTGTAGAATGTGTACACTTAACCAGCAACATTGCTTAGCAGAAGAACACAACAATCGCAGTCGGTTCCGGTTCATCAAGAAGATCCAATTTCGTAAAATATTACCTTTTCTAACATCGTGTATTTTTGAAAGACTAACTTGGATGAATACTAAAAGTTAGCAATGCCAAATCAGGTTCATTAAAAGAACTGAGATGAGCTGCTGTACTTACGCATGGAATTTGTAATTTTACCGTTGGCCATTCAAAGAAGCATTGAACTGTCCACTACTGTGACCTGGTGAAAGCGGTGACGAAGCCGTTTGGTCCACATATACCCCTGGTGAAGGGATACTTTTGTTGAAGCACTATGGTGTCACTCTTGTGTAGAAGTTTTCTTCGGACGCAGAGGTAACATTTCCACCTTTTTTGTACTTGTTTTACAATTTTGATAATTCTGAAGCTGCAAAAAATGCTTATTGATAGTTGTACCAGATTATTGGTGCACAATGCACGCCATATGAGGGTAATTGCTGTAATTTTATGAAGATGATAAACTTACAACTTATCCTTAATATGAAATACCAGACCATCATGTGGTTTTCCGGAGCTGGCAATATGGCCAATTGGAACGGGCATTATTGGAAAGGGACAGATTCTTTCACAGTATATATCAACAACATCGTGCTTATTGTAAGTGTCACCTATTTTATGTTTATATGTTATATTTGTAATCCATGAAGTGTTAAATAACGCAACGTTGACCGTTTACAGTGCCGAGCCTTTAAAGAAGAAGAAGCGTATAGATCCTGCTATTGTTAAAGCAAGAGAAGAGAGGAGAAAGAGAAAACTGGAGAAACAAATCCGGAGACTGGAAAAGAATGCGAGACAATTGAAACCAATAATCGAATTAGAGGTTCCGGTTGCAATAATTGATCATTACCAGTAAGACTTCAAAAGCAATTGATTATAATAAAACATTGTACAAGGGTAATGCATTGAATGTATGTATCAATTGATATATTATTATTACACCATTTTTAGTGAACGCCTTCGCCGAGGCAGTAAAATTTCTTTAGAGGAAGAGGAATCAAGATGGTTATTGCAAAAACAATGGACACGGTTCATGTTCACTTCCATCTCACAAGAACTGCGGATGGTTGATAAGATCCTTGCAAGTCAACATAGGGCATTGGAAGAACTCAGAAAGGAATCCGAAGAGCTTTATCAAGCTGCAATAAAGTTAGACTTTAGCTACGTACCGTGCGAGGTTAAAGGACCGGTGGAAACTCCACCGATACCAAACTATACTGCAGAGGAGGGGGATTTCAATGACATTTCTAGAAAGTGGGAATGACCCATTGAGCAAATTTAAACGTAGAATAAATGACAGATTTTCCCTCGTTAATGTTGGTAAATTATTTGTGAATAAAAATTTCAATAAAAAACAACTTTCATTGCGTCTGCCTGCCTGTAACTTCATACCTTGTAGACCGTGTCATGCGTTCAGGGCCACAATGGCATTCCAATGAAGCCGTGAAGTGCATTTTCGCCAGGGTAATTTTTAAATGATTTTCCAGGGTTTATTTTTATTTTTGACATCCTTGTTTTATGCCGCCATAAAAGAACGATTCGGTGGTGTCAAGAAAGAGCGCCGACGTAATCGTGCATGTCTACGTATCAGTTTTGATGAGAGTCATCGTTTTACAGGTCTAAATGTTCGAAGTGTTGTCAACTTCAAAGCGTAGTAGTAGAATATTGTTAGTTTTCCAGATTTAGTCTCAAGTTCGTTATGCATTGTAAAGTTACTAATTTAGCCACATTCAGTTGTATCCTCTTTGTACTGATTGCTTTAAGTTTACAAGAGGACGGTGCACCCAAACTTGAACAGGAACAAGACGTTGAAACTGGCACAATCGAGAATGAAACTGAGCTAATAGAGGTTCGAACTGTACAAGAATCCTCGAACGAGAATGACGATGACGAAGTAGATATAGCCAAAGAACATGTAATATTAAAAGAAGGCGACCCTTTCTCAGTGCTTGCTACTGATGATACAACTGGCTGCATGTTTATGCAAGAGGAATACATTCCGCCGACAATAAAAGGCAGTAAAAGTTATGACGAAGATTGTGGTAATTGTTTAATGCATTCAGCCAACCTAAATATATTATTCTGCATTTCTTCATTACATCTAATTTTTCGTCGCAGATCCCAGTGAACCTACCATGAGATGCAACGTTTACACCAAATCTCTTGTGAAACCACGCTCAAACAGTACTTGTCTCAAACCCACTCATTTAGTATGCGATACAGAAACTCGAAAATGTCTTTGTGGAAATGAAGGCACAGAAATAAATGTAATACGCTTCCAGTTCGGAACTTATTCAGGTAAAACTAAATCCATGGACGGAAGGTGCTTCGTTCGACCTACGTTTGACGTCATTCCCGGCATAGAGTGCAGTCCTGGTACAAAAAGAAGGGAAATTGCTGTAGAGGAGGAGTCTGAGCTTATTCCCTTATGCATTTGCGAAAATGATGATGATTTTGATAAATTTAATAGTGTCGATCCGGACTGGTGGCAATGTGGAGCAACATCAATACAATTAAATTCCCAAATGTTGCTCTTACTTCCTATTATTGAATGGATTCGTTTCCTCACTTTTAGTTAAGAAAGGCGGCAGATTTATGGGCACATGTTTTCAAATGCTTTTCGGACCGAATTTTTATTTCATTAAAGTTCTATGAAATGTACTACTGTTGGTTGATGATACGAATTTATTCCATGTTGTGCAGGTTTGTAAAAAATTTTTCCTTTCATACACGATCATGAAAATTGCTTGACCAACCTAATAAATGCCCCAGCTTACATAATCTATAATCTTGAAGAATGCCATGCCTTTCTCATACTCTCGTAACCTATGTACTGTGCCATATTTTTGTCTCTTTCAAGCCACTTTAAGCCAAGCGTCTGCGGGGAGTTACATAATAATACGGAAACATTTTTATATAGTTTTTCGTAAGTCCATTAATTCCTTTTTATTGGCAATGTCTAGTTTGTACAGCCGTAGGCATGAAAATGGTGTCCGTTGCCTATATTGATTCATTCCACATCCAACTATTTAATCAACATTAATATTAGGTATTCCTATCTCATCACTAGCAGACTAGACCGTATCATCATTGTCTCACTACACACAGGTATTTTACTTGTGTGAGCGACACAATTACCGTGCTCGTTCGTGTGCCTCTCTGCTCTAGTGTTGTGTGGCTGTGGCCTTGTTTTTTGCACCTTGTTTGCATGTGAATATTAACGATCATATGATGATGAGACTGGAATGTGGGGCTGTGTGGAGTGGATGGAGCCATCATACAAAGCATCAGACTTCACACAAAAGAGTGATTCTGTGTGCTATACTGCACTGTGCAAAATAATTTTATTTCGAAATCATCAAAAAATTGATCTATTATCTATTCATTTACAAATTAACATCTATGCTTGCTGATTAAGAAACTGTTTTAGAATCATACGTACCTGTACGTACAACTATGGTTTTCTTTGCAGTTAGAGTGCTTCGAGTTTTTTCTTTCATCTTTGATAACAGATAGCTGTTATGTAAACAGTATTACGTAATAACTAACTTCCGGCCCTCTCGCAGGCATAAATTGTCGTATTATCAATCCATACCCATCCTCCATAAAATAGGTAAGTTTACCACGGGTTCATGTTCATGTGCAAAATGTGTTCATATGCAGGAGATAAGAGGAAACAGAAAGTGAAAGGAAAAATTAAAAGTTCATGGAGCTGTTTTTAACAATTTCACTTCACATGCGGTTGATCAATGATTATCAATTAATACATCAGACTGTTGACTGCTTAGTGATTGTAATAAGAGGTTGTAGTAGTAATATAAGTAGTACACTCAATTTTTTCTGACTAACAATGTGATTTTTATTTAGTAGTACGACCATATTCTCATATTCAACCTTAAATTGTTGTAAATGATACAAGTTAA
Source organism: Callyntrura sp. NNG-2020 (assembly GCA_027744055.1). Lineage (NCBI taxonomy): Eukaryota > Metazoa > Arthropoda > Collembola > Entomobryomorpha > Paronellidae > Callyntrura > Callyntrura sp. NNG-2020. The sequence continues at coordinate 8,313 of JAHZNE010007201.1, read as the reverse complement.
AAGCGGAGCCACAGTATCCATGCTAAGAATGTAACAAGCTTTTGGTACATTACTTACGGTTATGTTTGCCTTGCTTGGCTTCTATTTACTCAAAGGAAAGCCAAGTAAATTCAGGAAGTTGAAGGAAATTCCATGATGGAATCTACTATGTTGAATCGTAGTCTGGAATCTTAATTCCAGTAACTTCATCCCGGAAATTTTTTTCTTGCCTATATATATATTATGGATTAGGTGGCATCTTTATATCAGGAGTACTCAAAGACCCTGTTTTTCAATAGACTTTAGTGCAGATGAACCAAGTGACTTTTCTAAAGTGTGTAATCCCTAGTGGTTATCTACAATTATTCTAAAAAAATACAAATTGTACACCATTCGTTCTGTATAGTACACATGTATTGATTTTTGGTATATATACTATTTTGATGCAAAATGATTTGTGTACGTACGCATTGTATTTATCAAATCAAATGTTTATTACGCGTTATAATTTATAAACCACAGTCGTACAGTATATATTACAGTACCTATTTGCAGGGCGCATTATTGGGCAAATAATTGTATACAAGTCATTTGTGATATTACAAGTGTGTCATTCATTACTTATATTGATACACACTCAACTCAACTCACGTGTAGACTCCTCCTTTCCACTTCATTTTATGGTGGAATCATCATTCATTATCAACCAAAACAGCACAAAACAAGTGTACGATACGATTATACGATAATTGATAATATGGTGGTTGATAGTTGATGTAGCATATTACTTTGGGTGTTTTTTCTTCTACAAGTGTAGATTCACTTCAAAAGGCAAATTAAATGTGCGTCACCACTATCGAGTATTATCTTTTGACCATTGCCATTGCCATATACTCACCCAGAATTACAGACTTGGTAGACTGACTGGGTGCTTGGTTTTTGGTTGTTGTTATGTACGTCTATAATATATCACGCACATACTGGCATGAATGATGCATAAATGCAAAGTATGTGTTGAAGATTGGTTCACATTTTAGCACAATTTGTGCAACAGCACCAGTAAAAAGTTCTAGTTTGCAGTGCACCTAAAATTCTATTAATTATGGTAATTCGTCAATAGCACTTAAATTGATAAAGGATTAACCATTGTTTCCGTCATCTAGCCTGCGATTTTCAGAGTGAAAATGTACGGTGTATAATTAATATTGTCGAAATCCTGCTTTATGTAATACTAAATATACAGACATTCAATTCCACATTGGCTGTTATATATAATGTTAAGAACATTCTTGTTCCTGTTCCCTAAACAGTTATGGCAGAAGGATTTTCGAACCAAGGTGGAAATCGCGCAAACTACGGAAGCACAATGGATAGAGTTCCTGATGTTGTATTTTCTGGTCCTGGACCTTCGACGGGCTTTTTTGAGCCCACCCAGTTTTTTCGTTTGTGTGACACAATAGCTTCAAATATATTTCAAATAGGAAAACACGGTAAGCAATATTTTGATTTACAGTACAATTTGCAGATTTAAAAAATGTATACATGTAACGGAACATTGAAGCATCGCTTATTTTTCCTTCCATGCAGCTACAACACTGGAGAAAACGCTGAAAACGATTGGAAGCAAGAATGACTCGGATACCGTTAGAGACTCTGTTCACGTTGTCACAAAAACAGCTTTAGGAACTATTTCGGACACCACCCAAAAAGTCAAACAAATAACGGTGTTAGTCCAAAAACCTCAACAAGTAGGGGGACCTGTTGGCAATGACGTAAAAATGCGAGTGACACTACTAACCTCAAACTTTCAGCAATCCGTGCAAAGGTTTAATAACATTCAGAAGCAAATTGTAGCAAAAATGAAGACCACGGCATTACCTACAGCAAACACGGCAGCTTTGATGGACGAAGAAAGCGAGAAGCAAGCTTTAATTGAAGCCGAAAATGCAAGGCAAGCTCAGATGAGACTTCAGCAGCAGCTGGAATTCGAACAGGGCCTCTTGCTGGAAAGAGCTGAAAGAGTGAAACAAATTGAAGCGGACATTGTTGACTGTAATGATATTATGAAAGAACTCGCTGTACTGGTCAATGAACAGGGAGAAACCATAGGTAAGTATTTTACATTTCTTGCAAAGTGTTTTATGTGACGTTAAAATAGCATTGTACTCAAATAGCTAATAATTAGCTGCTAATCGGATCCTAGTGTAGAGTATTTTGATCAATATTGTAGCATGCTAACAAGATAGGGTAAATTGCAAACATTTCGTTACACAAATAGTAAGCAAACGACAAATATTCGTATGTTAAAAGAAACATTTTGTTTTATTACTGGGTAGTACCTACAACGGCGGTGCCTGTGTCTGTTGTCTTTTATAGCAGATCGTTGAATTTTCTAGTTCGCATTTAGCATTTTTATTTAATTAAAAAAAAATAAATGTTTGTCCTTTCTCGAAAAGGGGAATTTCCTTTTCCCTAAAGATCATTTGATGCTTGTGAGAACTCCTGATCATGATTTGTCACAAAAATTAATTTCACTGAAATATTTTAAAACAGACTACCTAAATCGCCTTCCCATCTACAATTGTCCCTTGATTAATCAATCACGTGTTACTAATTTTTTGTATGGACAGAAACCATTGAAGACCATGTTCAAACAGCTTACAATGAAGTGGAAACAGGTAGAGCAGAGTTACAAAAGGCTGAATCATATCAAGTAAGAATTCCTACAAGTGATAATAATGCATTTGTTTGTTATTCTTAATTGAGGATATATCTTTTGTTCAATTTAATTATTATTGTACTAATTTCAGGCAAGATATAGGAAACGGCTCTTTTGTCTGCTGGCCGCTGGTTTCATTATATTGGTGATCGTTATAATTGTGCTCGTAACTCAATTAAAAAATTAACACTAGTACGTAATACTTAATTAATAAATTAACAATCATCAAACCACATATATGAGCGACGCGTGCAATAGGAACTACTTTTAGGGGCGATGACTATATGAATGTGTAAAAATAAAGAAACAACTGATGACCTGGCAGCATACATATCTGTCTAATTGATGCTCTTCCAGGTGTATGTAATCAATTAAATGTTAAGGGTGGTCAATAACTAGGTTTTATACGAATCGATATATTAAATTCTAGTAACTACCCTATTTGTTTTCAACGTTTTTCTTGCTTTTAAACTTTGTTCTCAGTTTTGATGTTGAGCAAGGGAGGTTTTCACTGAGAAAACCGAATGAAAGTGCCTTTCGATTTATTTACTTAAATATCTATGCTGTAGTTACTTTTATTTATGCGTGTATTTTGCGAGAAACACCTTACAATTAACCAATGCGACTTTAATAGTGTGAGATAGATAAGGAATAATAGACTTTGTTATTAATTAGGCATTAATTAGTTATATGACATGACAAGTAGTGGATCCGGAGTCAAAAGAGCCTTATACTTTGTCAATTTTGTTAGCGTAGCATAAGTAGGGTTATTTTGATCTGAGTTTGCCATTAAATATCAACTGGGAGTCTACCCTGTTGATTGAACATTCCGACGTAGTATTTTCAATTTTTGCTAGGATATTCAAACATATATGGTCTTGGCACAGGATTTAACGAAATAATTACAATATTACTATGTAAAGTTTATACAGTCAATTTTTCATATTTGTATGATTCCGTGTCTCTTCCGCAACTCCGTAAATGTCAAACTTAGTTCTACCATTTGTAAAATTGCAAAAGTATTAAAAATCCGTGTTGATTAAGTTGCATTGAAAACCGTTTCTCTAATGTTACGTTTATTTTCATAAATCCATAAACAGTTTATTTGTGAAATACGGGTAGTGTACATTTAAATATCATATTAAGTACATACAGGTCCCCAAACAACCATTCTGGTGCGTTGCGCTTAAAATTAAATTTTTCTTTCATGTGTTACATTTGTTATAACTGAAAGTGACCATACTTGTTACATCTCGCAAACGAATTTACATATTTGTCGATTTGGGTTCGTCAAGCATGAATTTTATTATGTAAGTATATTTTAGCACTACGTTATAAATTACGTGACCATATGCGATGTGGTAAAGAAAGACCCTTTATGATTGACCCCTAAATAGAGAAAGAAAATCCATTTTCCACAAAGAATCTTGCTCGTTTGGTACGTTTTAATGAAAAGAATGGGTTACATATAATTGCTGGTAAATTCGAACTACAAATTTAAAAGCTTATTTAACAAAGACGTTATAGAAAAGATAACTCTTTTAGTGCGTCCATCAATCTTTCTGTTCGAAACTAATAATAACTAGTTTAATTGTATATAACATCTACATCGACAAATATTCTTCTATCACGTTTTTATAGTCATATTACAGCAGTTGTTTGAGATGCTTGTTTGTCTGAAATACCTGAACTAATCTAACAAAAACTACATTATATAGTGTATGTAACTGTAACTAATAAACTAAACAATACTGCAATGTCTGTTATGTTTTCGTTTCATCAATATATAAATTAGAGTCCGTTTATGGGGAACATAATTTATATACCCAGAATCAAAATTTTCATTAAATCTACAAATTTAGCATAAAGAGGAGGGGGTACAAGTGAGTGCCACGCCCATAATAGGCTAATTGCTTTTTTAATAAGAATTACATTTTTATTTCATTGCGGATTAGTACTGCACATGCCTCAAATTTGGAGTTTATTTTTATGGATTAAAAGTCACTGTGCCGGTTTACGTATAAGAAAGGTATTGCTATACTGTGAAACAACCACATATATATTCTCTAACTTTTTGCAATGGGAAAAGTAATTTATTTACCTAGCAAATCTTGTACTGGAACTGCACATTAATTTTACGGCATTGCCAAACGCCCAACAGATATTTGAAATATCAATAAATCGGCACAGTTAAATAATGCCATACTTAGCCTTTTTGTACAAAAACAATTAATTATTTTATGTAAGTTATCAAACATTCTCTGGATACTGAGTTTTCGTAATTCGTGGTGGTACGATTTTAGTGGTGGAGTTTCTTCGTTGAGCCCTACTAACAGTTGTAGGCGCAAATGAAAATGGTTTCCACAGTTTATGCGGGTGCGAAGTAGCTGGCTTTGTGGGATGCTTGACTCCAACCGTTGATAATCCAGTGAGGCTTGATCTTCTGGAACTACTGTAGCAAACATCTTGATTTTGATTTGGGTCGTCGTCTTCAGAGTGATGTCTTCTGCCGTAGTTGTTATAGTTGAAGTTTTCACTTGTCCTGGACAAAGGTATGTAGTACTCCCCAATTCCGCTACCAGAGCCACCAGGGATAGAAAGACGTGGGGAAGGAGATCTTTCAGGAACTAAGGTTGAAGTAGAAGCATGAGGACTTAAGCAAGCAATAGAATGGCGCGAAGGCGAGTGGAAAGGAGAAGAGCGGGGAGAAGGTCTAGGAGAAGCGAAAGGAATGTGGCCGGGTCGGGGAATTGGGGAGTTCCCCGAATGTCATACGATCGTCCCTTGTAATTGTAATGACGGTGCAGATGCTGTACAGTCTTCCGGTGGAGTCACTTCTAGACCGATACCCCCATTTAGGGTCAGACGAACTGGGTGGTTCGTTGACGGAATTCCGATCTCCTCATAAGAGGATAATCGGCGACCACCAAACCCGAGACCTTGACGAAGAGATGAGGCTCGCCTCATTAAAATATCATCTGTGATGTTCCCAACGCGTAAAGAATTAGACCGAGGTCTCCTGTGGAAAAGAAAATTGCCTGTTACGAAATGAAAGCTTACCAAAAGGGGCTCTTCGTTATTACACGCAGCATGCAAATAGGTAAGGTGGATTGGACTTCATAAAAATAGTTGTGTGCAGGAAAAATATATACATGCAATTAAACATTAAGGTTTTACTGTAATCTTTGGCACTTACACACTAGGGGAATCTGGTAAAGACAAACTATTGCTTTTGCTAACGGGTGCCCTGGAACCATGTGGCGTTGTTGCACCCGTACAAATTAGAGAACCAGCCGACGACCGGCGTCTGCCTGTTTCTATTCCTGACACTGTACCTCTTTCGCCGTTACCGCCCTGTGAAAAGAGATTGAATCCAAGTGATGGCCCGTCCCCGTTCCCATTAATTCCCATACCTGACACGCAGCTCAACGTAGATTTCCTTCGGGAATTGTGACGCTCAAAGGTTTTCTGAGCGGAGAAAGGACTTGGCTTAATGAGGTAAATGATATCACCTTCTTTCAGTTTGAGATCACAAGATGGATTTATGATGACGTAGGATAATGAGCTTCTTCTCTCCGTAAAATGAAAAATCGTATCACCAAAATTTGGCAGACCAAGACTTTGCATTCTAGACCGAATCATACTCGCAATTTCTGCTCTCTCAATCAGTTGCACGTGCGTATCCTTCGTGTTGGTGTCATCATGAACGGCAACACTCAAGTAAGAGCTCCTTTGAGTACTACAACCTCCCAGGCAGCTCTTTGGAATGTTGATCTGTGGAATGAATGACATGTTCGCTGTTCCGGACTTTGGTGAATCATTATCATTTTGCCCAGATGTCCCAAGCCCGTTCCCAGGCTCTGTGCCAGGAGTACCCACTTCACTGTGGGATTGATCCCCTGTGTCAAATCCATCCAGCGACTCCTCTGCCGACGTGTCTTGTGTTCTATATATCCCTATCGGTATTTCGCACGACGTGGAACAAAGCTTTTGGTAAAGTCGACCGTACGTTCGTATCCAGAGATCACTGTGAGTTATTTCTCGCTGGAAAAATAATTACAGTTAATCATCAATGCGTGCTAGTAATTGAGTGTGTTGGCAGACAACTAATGCTCTTTACGTGACTTTCTCGCTGAATGCCAAATTCAGACAGAATATTTACACTGATATACGTGCATTCATTTGGCATCTCAAACTACCGTGCTGTGAATTCTCTGGACAGCAATCAACACTTTTTATTGAACATGCATGATTTAACTTTATAAATTACAGCGAACGAACTTTCCAGATTTTACAATATTTTGTGATTTTTGATACGCGAACATCATGTCAAAAGAAACTAAAGCATTCCAAGTATAAAAAAAATCTAGAAAGTGGCCCTTGGTCATGACGGTAAAACGCAGTTACAAGTCTCCGTGCACGTGCACGTACTGTACTTTTGGTACGTGCCACATTAGTCTCTTGAGTAACTTGTATATGAGTATGATTTTTTGTGTAGCATGAACCACTTACCGAGGTCAAGAAACCAGATCCTGGAGCTTGGTCAATTCCAAGAAGAAGCCGTACAAATGTAATAAGATAATCTTTGACAAAGGCCTGGTATAGCAATGTATCCAGCATTGAGGCTGAGAAAACACTTCCAGCCGCAAATGGAAGTCGAAACATGTAGGAGATGTGCGAGCCCCTTTCTTTTTCCCTCTGGAATACGTCAAAAGCATCATAATATCATGAATCACGAAGGACAAGAACCAAGGCGTACAAGAGAGAAAAAATGACGGTGGATGAGCTTGCTTTTTTATTTGATTGCTATTATAGTGTTTCCTCTAGGCTGTTACACAACATCGGAAAATAATAAAGAAAAAATCTCCCAAAAACGACAGGTTTGTTGGAGAAAGCTAATCCATTGCACGTAAATACATTTCACACGACTACAAATTAGGAGCAATATCAAATATTCATGGATGAAATGTATGTAGAAATCTGTTGTTGATGGATCTTTGAAAATGACAAAATCTAGGGTAGTGCCCCAATTCCTGATCATCAATCCATAATTCATCGTAATAATATTGTTCATAACCTTAGACATACGTCTTTGGGTTTATTGTTTTCTCTTAAATTATTTTTATCCTGGAATAAAAAACAATTTCCAATCTTTCCCTTATACATCTCGTGTATAGCAAATCAAAACAATAAAATATGTGGGCAGATCGAAATATTAAAACAAAATTCATTTCTAAGATGACTACATGTATTATTAGTTAAGAAAAATCCACAAAATAGCAAGCATTTTTAGATGCTGTTGTCCATATTAATAACCGTTATCGATTTTACTTACTTTAGATTTAGATTTAGGCACACCCACATATTTGTACAATGAGAGAATATCATAAATGCCATACTATGCAGTAGTGTCCCAAATGTTTTTCCTCCTTTTACCCTCCCTTCAACGTTCATCATAATAAAGAATGTTTAGTCAGAAATGAACAATCGAGGTTATAAACTCAGACTATAAAAGTTATGAACGCATTCAATTTTTCATAGAAATTGTATTTACGACACAATAGGAAATCTTTATTAGCTTTTCTTTTGCATGCTGATGCAACAAGGGGTTTTGC
>JAHZNE010007200.1:0-17910 GCA_027744055.1 Callyntrura sp. NNG-2020 | reverse complement strand
TATAACCTCCAGAAAACATAATTTCAAAATTCCTATCCGTTCTCGAGATATCGCGCGGACGGACAGACGGACGGACGGACGGACAGACGGACGGACGGACGGACGGACAACGTAAAACCAAGATGAGACATTCGTCTCATAATAATGATCGACTGATGTAAACTATGATATTAAACCAATCATGTAGAAGTTGTCGACAAATTAGTAACAAATATTTAAACAACATCAACAAACTCCTACCAGCTAAACTATTGTTTTGTCATTTACAACTGCAACTGGCAATACGGGTTCCCCTTACAGGCAGTATGCAAATGTAAAATCTTTCGATGGCACTACCCTTGTAAAAATATATTTGCTCATTAAGTACAGTGGTTCTGTTTACAGATCGATAATATAAAGACTTGCATGATAAGAAAAATCATTATCCAAATGAAAAATGAATTACATAAAAGCTAACAAGTAAAAAAATACATACAAGATACAACTGCACAGCTACAAAATCATTATTTTGTTGTACTAGCATATATCATATCTAATCTCTAATTGTCCGTCAGTTTTACCTACATGCACGTCAAAAAGTTAAATCTCAGCAGGCAAGTACTAAATGTTTTATAGTGTTCTGCTCACTACCAACAACACCCCTATACTACCCCACTACCCGACTTGTCATTTTTCATTACATTTTTAATTGTGAGCATCCAGCATCGCGATAACACCATGAGCAGATTACTGTTTAATGTCTATGCTGACAAAAGATACGAACGTTACCATCTGCCCACTTCTAATAGCTAACTAAATTATTGCATGTAACTGTACACTGTACAGACAGATCGCCAGAATTGATAATTAGATATGCAATCTTTTTTTCATTGGAAGCTTTTTACTTGATCTTTGATCCGTAAATACACATAGTTAGTTACGCACTTTTACACGCATTACAAAAAACTGGACAGTCTATATTGCACAGGGAGGAGGGGGAATCAAAAATGCTGACAGCTTAAATTTAGTGATTACTGAAGAAGGAATTCTATTCATTTTTTTCTATCAAAACCAAACCCCATCCTGTACATCCTCTCTAACCGACGTAAGTACGAAATGGTATAGTGCACTCTCTGTTGTGTACCAACAATAAAAACCTCTCTCCTTTCATTTGGAATTATCGTCATTGTTGATAGCTAGCCTCCATTTCTATTTTTATTCTTTCCCTTTTGCAATTCCAGTTGTGTGTGCATTGTCCAATTTTAATCGGGCAGGGGTACTTAATGTCACATGTATCATTTTAATTATTCAGTCTTTTCCTATTCATTTTATTCATTCTTTTCGTGTTTTATTTATTGGATATCTCCTCACCGAGAAGCCAAGTAGAGAAAAGGAGTCTTTGATAAACTAAACTTTTTCGTTATGGTTTTCATCACACCTGCTTGCCTCTTTAAGTGGCTGTAATGTGCTTTATTAAGGTCTGCACTGGAATGAATGATTAGGGTGACCGTTCAACTTCAGTTCTCTGTATGCATTTGGTTGCTTGTGCTGGGCTGCCTAGCTCCGGAGCTATTATTTCCGAGCAGTCTCTAAGCACTTGAACGTCTACCGAAATGTATAGGTTCTGTATGGTCTGAGTGCAACTTCCGTGTCAAGCTGCCCCAGATGCCAAAACTCGCCGTTGTTGAGTGTAATTTAATGGTACAACCTACGCAGTCTGTTGCAAATGCATTACGTCTGTGTAATACCGGTGCGGTATAAAGCATGATGTATACGGAAGCACGTACCAGGGTAATTACTAATTATAGTTGGCTCACCACCGAAAACAGGGCTAGTGCATTAACTGCCACGCGCATAATTTACAACCAACAATAAACACAGTAGCACGACAAGCAGTATCTTATCCAGTGTCTGCTTGCACTCTGCACCAAAAACTGGATGCAATATGGCTAAAGGTTTCTGAACTATCTAAAACGGGGTATCTAATTTTGCAAGGAGATTGCCGCACAATAGCAAGCAGGATTAGAGATGTAATGTCCACGTTCTCTTAAATAATACGCTATGATTATAATTATAACACAAGGTGTACTATAGATACTACCAGCACTGGAAAGTGTCGTACATGACTCTCTGAAGCCACCTATTTCCATAGGTAAATGAGAGGACAGAGGGGCAGGCGAGGTTAAATTACCTCTCTGGATTTTTGGAGGCTAAAATGACAAAAAAATTCAATTTGGCTTAGTTACGAGCGAGCAAACACGTTGAAACGAACGACGAGAAATAAGAAATCGCTATTTTAGGGTGAATGATGATGATGATGTATAAAGTTACCAACAAACAAAAGGGGACGGGTTGTCTGTTTGTCATACACGAGCAATAATGGTATTAATAGCAAGGCAGCGATACAAACACCGATGAGTACATGTACCAGTCTCTATATGTGGCGGTAACGACATTGCTAGTAGTATATGTAAGTTTTTTTGATTGAATCGAGAGAAAAAAAACAGCGGGTAAGGTTTCGTGCAATAAAGTTTTAACAACAACGTAACTTTGTGTAGACCCAAAGGAAGCTCGTGTTGGTGTTGTCGGCGACGATGACGGTAGACAAGAGACATGGCACGGTTGAGCAAAATTGAACTTTCGTATTATATTACCTCCTCAATAATAAGGGATCCATGTGTACATAATTATTATGGAAATGAGGTGGGCTTTTCATATTCAAATTCAAATATTTGATATATGTGCGCACATTTATGACACTGAATTGCCTCTTTCTTACTTCGAAACGCACCTCGCAACATATGCCCTGTTGTTATCTAAAAGCAGTGTTTGTCCTTAGCAGCAGCAGTAACTTTTTTCCACCTTGTAGTCCGTAGTACAATGCCCATGTGTGTGTGTACATTGCGTGTTTGGATACAAACGCATTCCAAATTGAAATGAACTTTATGAGGCTTTTCAAGTGCGTTCTTTGCCACTTTTCTTCTGCTTATGTTTTGTTATGTGCGCTACGCTTGGGTGAATAAAGAATGCTCGACTGGTAGATAACTGCACAGCAAGGAGGGCTGTTAAGGAAAGTAAATAGAGAAGGGAAATATAATGTATGCTCAAATGTGCGTAAATATTCCTACCTTCGCATGATGATGATCTCAGGGCGACTTTTTCGGGGAGTAAGTGTAATTCCGGGTGAATAGCACAGCGCGATCAGTTTTACGGTATAACAACATCGTCATGTCGTTGTTATCATCATCAGTATGAGTATCATCGTCAGCATCCCCACTCTCTCAGTCAGAGGCGATGGTATTATGAATGCAGAGTCTACTAGAGTCTGTTTGGCACACACAACATGCGAAGGCAAAAGGGCATCGAATGCATAATAAGGGTGTAGGTATGTGTAATGCGAAACTTTATAAGTTTTGTATATAAATGTGGCGTCTTCGTTTCGGAAGTTTTGGATTTTATTGCTGTACTTTTTCCTATTTACATAGGGGTTTTCATAGAGAAGCTTCATCGTGCTCGGTTTCTCTTGAACCAAGCATGCTGCACTGAACCTTTTTTTCCTTGCTTTTTGAAATTCGCCGTATAAAGATGAAACGGGAAAGAGGAAATCGATACTTTTGCATATCGTCATTTTATTGATAATAAAAGGGGAAATGCATAATAAAATCATAAAAGAGGAAAGAAATAAAAAAAAACGGAGAGCAACGCGTTGTTGGTGAAGAGGAAGGATGATTGTTTGCAACTGACTTTCGTCAATACGTGGGATCTTGTTTCTTCTCATTTCATCCGCTGTTGAATACGAATGTACGGGCTCCCTGGAATCTGGAGTATTTTATTGTGAAAAAAGTAAGCTGGAAGATGTTAAAAGGAAGATAAATGTAAGAGTGCATGTTTTGAATGATCGCATTGATTTGGCAGGGCACCCCAAATAAAAGCACTAGCAAGGTTTTTTGTGCACGTTCTGCTAGCCTTTTGTATTGTATTGATACTAATAAAATTAAAGCTGTTATGAAGGCAGTTTATGAGGATCACGTTCCAAACATCTCCATTTTCAGAATATTGATGTTTTTATAAAAGCATGACAATTATCGTTTATTTTATTGCTTTTATTTCAAAATCTAATTATGAAAACAAGTTGAATGTTGAAGTTTCGTATTGATATAATTATGTCTCGGGTTTCATCGTTCTTTGTAAAGTTCAAAATGCTGATTCACCGACAGTCACCGTATCATCTGTATTTTATAGTTTTTGACGGTACTGTGTAATTTAAAATTGTGGAAAATACCCGAGACACGAGACCAGAGACTACCTACAGCATCGCGTACAAACCTTACAACGTTGAATGTGTATTTGTAAACTTTGGTCACACAACTATTGATTTTTTCTTCCAAAAATTCGTTTTAAATACGTAGTAATTATCAAGTAAATTAAATCATAATTATAGATGGGCTAGCAATTAAAAATGGCAAAATTTGGTTTTTCTGTATTTGAGCTTTTTACTTTGGCCGTTGATGCGCAAACTTGACTAATCAAAGAGCTACCTTGGTTTACGATTATCCAAAAATTTTCCAAAAAAACATTGAACACATAAGGATAGCTAATAGAGAAATAAAGAATGTTTAAATATTAGTTAGCTTTAGTTGCAATGCTCAGCCGTAATGTAAATGCTGTATCTATACAATTAGGCTCCTTATTTTTAAAAAATGTTCTGCTACCGCAAAAAATACATAATAGGGCCAGTCTATAATAGTTTAAATGTAGGAACTGGGTTTAACTCCAACTCAATATCGTCAAAATAAATGTTCATTGTAAACCGTAGATAAATTAGATAGCAACTACGTTCTTATTATTAAGAAAAGGGTTACGTCCTGTTCCCACAGACGCATAAAATCATGCATACATTTTCTATCAAATATGATTAACAACTGTGCTCATTCAGCCATTTTCAGCATTTGCATTTTGTAATCAAGAACACTGTGGATATATAAGGAAGGCATACCTTTTTTTAATAATACAGATTGCCTATATTTCAACCCACATTTATTTGCTCGGTACTTGGTTGACTTGAAGTCGAAATGAAATGACGAGAAACATCATAATTTCTTCTCTAACAACCTTTCCTACACAAACCTTTCATCACTTCGTTAATTCCATTCCAGCACAGAAAAAATTGCCTCTTTTAAAAAAAGTTCTCCCATTTTTATTGAGAGGTTTCTACATAGTGTGGCATAAGGAGGGTTTGCATTTTGTACTGCGTTTAGTGAAAAAGGGGCAAGCATCAACTGCCTTTACACTTGTGTTCATATAATAAGATCATGATAGCCATCATTATTATCATCATCACTCCCAAACCAACGGAGGAATAAAATTCAAAGCTTCAAGTTTGTTAGTTTAGGAAGGGAGCCACTGACAAACAAGTAAGAATCACCAGAAAGATTTTTTTCATCTCCGTGTGCATTGAATTGGAAGTGAGTAAAGTTCTATACTACCACTACTCAACTCACAGAGTGGTAGCGTAGCGCTGCAGCAGTCAGATCTTGTTTGACGTAGCGATTGACATTGGTAATGGCATTGAAAGAGACGAAAGGGGTGTCCTGTTTGCATTCTTTGGTGGTGTTGTGTGGCACAGCCAGATAAAGTGCACACAATAAATACAGAAGCACTGCTGAATCAGTAATTGAATGTGTACGGAAGAACGAGTGGAAAGAGGACCTACTATCTGGCCTGTGATGGTGATGATGGGAGAAAGACAACCAAAAAGGATTTATTGTAATGTCATCGGAGCAATCTAATATTTAAAAGTCATACAAACAATGAAGAGTGACGGAGTCTACAATAGCAGCACTATAAATACCATATTATACCATTATGCTTACACAGTGTTCACGTAGATTCGTAGGCATTTAATCTTGGTTGTGAAAATTCATTTGGTTAGTATATGCATCGTTTTCTTTTGTCTCCACAAAAGTTTTGAGTCTCCGTGAGGAGTGCGGCGCTAAAACAGCAGCACACTTTAAATGAATGAATGGTGCTGAAAGCTGTGAAAATGCTTTGTTTACTAGTTAACGAAACGAGCTGTCTCTCTCTCTCTCTGGTCCTCGACAACCAGATCGAACGCCATGCCCGCTTATGCATGTACACATTTAAAGAAAGTAGTATCACCGTTGTGAGATGATTTACCTCGTCTTTGTTTGCGAGAATTATTGCATACAAACAGAAAGATTAATAATCTAGAAGGCTCTATGTAATAAAAGCTCCCTCCTAAATTAAAGTTGGCCAACTCCTGGATTTTGCCTACCACTTCAATACCTCCTCCGCTGCAACTGCACAAAAGCAACATGTATAAAGAATATAATATAGTGAGTAGAGTGGTAGAGTAGAGATGCCAAGTCGTGATATTACTTTAATGGCTACCTGACTCAGCTGAAACATGACAAGGTACATGATGATAAGGATACATCAGCGGAGATGTATCCGTAGTCGTCGAGGGCTTATTTACTCTAATGACAAGTTTTATTTCTACAAGCTGGAAGATATCGTGTCTCTGGTAATTACCTTGAATGTTTCCGAGGACGGCGGATGTGGTGTACAAGAAATATCCCGGCTTCAAGTTGGCTAAATGATGGAAGATGCTGGGAAATTGAAGAAGCCAAGTGTAACGAGTCTACTAAAGTATAATAAATATCGGTGTGCAGGTACTTTCAACTGGAAAAGGCGAACGTTGGATGGATACGTTTAATCTCGGAGTAGTCATTAGGAAAATTAATCAAATAACTTAAAAGCGGGAGAACGTATGAAAATCAAATTGTATTTTGATTTATTTCGTAGAGTAAGTCACAAAGTCTAGCTACAACAGCGGTAGTCAACTTTCCAAAGATTGCGATGCGATGTAGACATGGAAAGGTATATCAGTGTACCAACTTGGTATAATTGTGCGTTTTGGTACACGATACGATGATAATGGGTAGTAATAGATGATAAGAGATCTGCGTATCGGTTTGCCCCTTCTTCATTTCAACTGCTGCTGGAAATAACTTTTTATTGGTAATAATGGAATGGAAGAGAGTAACCGGTGTGCACTGCATCTAGCACGGTTCAGCTGTTACAATCATGAACGCTTATTTTCTTCAACATTTTTCATAAATGTGAGTTACAGATATTTTGCACAGATTTTACTACTGGGAAATTGATCACGGTGTATTCGACATTATAAGAATGATATTTTGATTTTATATAAAAATAGAATAGCATTTTTAATCAAATTGTCGAGCAAAGGGCATGACGGTTCAAGCGTTCAATCTAATAAAAACAATTTTAATACTTTTATTTTGGGAAAAATAACAAGAGGGTAAAATTACAGAAAGAAAATTTGATTTAAGAAAGACAAGGGATGGAAGTATGGAAGATACAAGCAGTGGCAGTACTGATTGCTAAAAGACGGGTTCCGCTGTGAGCTTATCTGGTGGAAAGGAAGGGAGAAGTAAATTGTATCGCATTAACTTGATGTCATTATTCGGCCTTCAGCTGCCTATCAGTCTGAGAAAACATTAAACGACTCTCACAACAATACAACGAGTACATGCAATGCTTTTGGTTGGTGGTGTTTCGACTTTGAACCTCTTTTCTTTCATATGATATTTAACTTGCTGTATAAAGTAAACACCACAGAATTTTCTCTCTATCCCCCTCTCTCTAATTTACGAATTCACGAATAAAATAAATTGTCTGTTTCAGTGTGTGTGTGTGTGCTCATCATAGTGTAAGCACTCTACACACAAATAACGAATCTCCCTTTAAACTTCAACCTCTAAAGGTTGATTTTCTCATTTTATGCATCCTACCTAGTTGAATCATCTTTTCTCTTTTGCTACATTCTGTGTGCATTATAACCCCAAGTGCCATTGAATCCGGACACACAACTTTTGCCTCATATAGTGTGAAAGCTCAAAAGAGGAGAACTGACAAATGCACAAAAAATAGTGGGCTCTCTCCTTGTGAGCACATATCTTGCTTTGAGGTTACGTTTACTATAAATAAACCAAAGCTCATTTATTCACGAACGTATAAAATTTCGATCTGAGTAGTCTATGTTGAAGCCGTTTCATTGGAACCTGTACAGTTCTCGTTGTCAGTAAGCAAGACATCTTCTATCTTTTAAGGGCATATGTATGCTAGTTATGACGCGTATATTCCTTTTCTCAACAACAAACGAGGGACCTCTTCAGAAAGTACACTTTGGAGCTTGTTACACCGAAAGTGGGAATGGTGGTAAGAGTAACAGTGATGCATGCCTAACAGCCCAAACAGAGACTCGACTGCAATGGGAGCGAGTATTGAGGAGAGAGAGAGTGAGCTCCTATAAAAGAATAGGAAAAACAGTTGCCTTGTTTTTTTCTTCAATGGGAAATTAAGTGTTTGTGGTGTTCTGCTCCTTGTGAACACAACAACAGCTTAGCTGGAGGCTTTACTGTGGTAGACGGTCTTTCATTTCCAATTACCAGCCAAATAACATAAACATACCACAACCGTATTATTGTGAAGGGTCGGGTCATATATGCTCCCAGCTCAAGTAGTTAAATGTTGGGTGATACAAATTATAATGGGCGTAGTGCACAGTGTTAGTTAGATAGTAAGTTAGAGAGAAGAGGGCATAGCATCCGTGAAATATAACTCTCACGACCTATACCGCTCGAAAATATGTACGTAATGAAGACGAAAACCAAAAAATAGGTATGTCATGTAGAGTTATGCAAGGGCACAAATGCAGCATCGTCCTAGCTTAGGCGTACTAGTGTACCACAGAAGAACAGAAATCGTGCCATAAATTTCTGGGGCTCAAAAAGATATTTGATTGCTATCTAGTAAATTGAGCAATTTTTATTATTACCACTAGGAATGTATTTTGTATACATTTTTGGTGCTCGCTGACGGGTACATTCTTCTTTCACATGTGCACATATGGCATTAGCTGTGCGTGTCCCTAAGAAAAAAGTCCTTTGGCAATATAGCGTGCATGCAGACGCATAATAATAATTATTAGATTGGTTCTATTGTGTAACTATTTCTCCAGTGATTTAAAAATATATGACTTGGAGCAATTCAAGAGAAACACATTACATAACTCTATAATTTGCCATGTTTTTACATTCCAGAGTTTATCCCTTGCTTTAATAAACTTGGTTGTAAAAATACGATTTATATGCTATATATAAATTTCATACACACGCATACATCAAGGTCATGCCTTACCCACCAAGGCAATTTCAATTCCAGCCAGCAGTAAACCTCAACATTCATTGCTATTTGCTTTTTTGATATTTTAAAATGATCTCGAAGCACCAATTTTCAATTTACTTCTTGTTAAATATATTACGAGTGGGAGGAAAAGGAAATGGAATGGTATCTCATTCGGACAGACGTTTTCATTGTTGTTTATCCCCGTTTAATATGATACAACTGTCTACAAAATACAAGACGTAGTTAGTTGGGTGGGGGTTTCCTTGTGCTCCAACAAAGCAGTTGTGTCCAGCTTGTTCCAGTAACTGCCCGCAAAATGTGTTTATTCTTTCTTTTGGTAGTAGCAACATTCCGTTATCATTAAACCAAAAGGTAAACATCAAACAATGTAGTACGACTGGGTTGGGTACGTGCATCGTTGTTCGGTACAGTGTGCCATATACTGGCATGGGTAATTTGTTATCAAACTTTTTCCATTACGCTTAAAGGATATCTATATATAATGCAAGGTCATAGGGAGGAAAGCACAAAGCCACACAAACTTACTTGAAGAAGTAGCGTTTTTCTGCCAACTTGTATTGTTATTGCACCTCCAAAAAGACCAGCACATATGCCTACATACATACCTTCCCACACACCGTTGCCTGGACCATATCAGGGTACTTCAAAATGAGTAAACGAGAATGTCAAGACATACACACATGTTCTCTCATTATTATTTCTGTCTTTTCCCTCTCTCTCTCTCTCTGCTTGTTTATCCTTTGGAAGAAAACACAGAGAAAGAAAGTGCCTCTGTAAACAGCTAGTTGGGATCATTTAAAATAATGAGCCAACAACGAGATAGAAACGTAAGAGGCAAGAGGTGGAAAGAAATTTTGAAGTAATCGATGTAAAAGCATCGTCCAGGTTTGTATATGTATATATGTTGTAGTAGGTACAAAACTGGTGAGAGAAAGGAGTGAAAGGACTGTTGATTTTCATTTACTCTGCCCATTTTTTCCACTAGAAACTGAGAAATGTCTCCTGTCTTATTTATTTTAGGTTTTCATACACATTTACTTGGTTGAGCAGTTGCACATGCTCCAGGGCATAAATGCTCATAATATTTTTATGTGTTTTCTTTTTCTTGTGCAACTGATGGTAAAGAAACAACTTTGGGAGTTTCTTGCTACTGTTAGTGAAATGATATGAGTAAGTAACGCGCGGTAAAAGCACTCTTTTAATGCTCATGTTTTCCTTTATTTGTTGGGAGTACGGTGCCGTCGTGGACTTTCTACGACGAGTAGTAGTATAGAAAAAGAAATAATGAAGAGAAGACTCATTGGAGCGGATTACAAAGTCTGGTTTGTTGCTGTCTCCTTGAAAGAAAAAAAACGACTTGGAGGCAGAAGGAAGCCGTATGGCTGAAAATGCAATGATTACAAGACTGGCTGAAGAAAAATAAAGAAGCTAAGTAGGGAATCAGAATGATGACGGTGGTGGTGGTAGTAGGGGAGAAAAAATCTTAGCAGCTACATTAAAGAAGGAGAAAGGAAGGGGTGGTCTTGCCTCTGTCCTGGGATCATAATGGTTTGATGATATTTTGTTCGTATATTAGTTTGAGAGAGTTGGTGCATAAAATGTGGCATTATCGGTGAAGGAAGGGGAAATAACTGATCTTGAAGTGTACTGCTGTGTGTGATGATGATGCACCTTTATAGTGTCGCTTCCTGCGTCTTGTTCCTGTCTGTTTGGTTTCGACTTGTTTGGAGATGCGTAGCCCAAACGCATACCAACCAAGCAAACTGGGGCTGAATAATGAAAAAGCCAGTAATTTGAGCGAGCTGGCACGAGACATCCATATTTGGTGTGCATTTAGTAAAAACATAATCTTCGTAAACGGCGATGACAGGCAGGTGATTAGTGAAGCTGAAGGCATCATTGTCATTTATTAGTTGCGTGGAAAATTAACCTCTTCAGAGTAAAATGTGCGAATGTCGCTGCGACAATAATTATTTTCTGTCAATCTTTATTAAGTGGACTTTCTCTAGGCGGAGAAAGTTTGGGAGCTTCCATGTTACTAGCTGGTTAACAAACTACCAACGTAATGAATACATCATTGAATTTAATCAGGAAATACGAAATATGTAATGTACATACATGAGTTAACAATGCACCATGGCAGATACAGTTTTGTGTTTCGATAAAGTTTGAAACAAAAAATCTTGTGAAACACAAAATTAGGAAATTTCCAACAGAAGCTAGTCTAAATTTACATAGTATACCGTCGTATATATATATACGGTTAGTCGTACTTGAATTTGGAATGATGAGTAATTTTGGGAGAATGTAGAATGTTGAGTTTGAGCATCAAAATGCAATAAAGAAAGTTTTGTCAACGGAAGGAACGTAAGTAATGAGCTATCAAAATCCCGACCGCATTGAGTCTAATCATTCTACTTTTAGTTTTCCAACTAGTTTGTTAGACCAAAGTAATGCACTAAAACAGAATAAAAGAAACAAACTTTCGTCGCATTCACTTCCCCTCTCTTACTTGATCGCTGCTGCATGGTAAAACTTTTACTCTCGTAGTAGTTGTCAAAATAAACCACAAATAATGTGTTCTGTGTGGTACAGATGTAAAACCAGCCTTGCGAGAAGTATATGATGTTGGACCTTTCTATTTTTAAAGGATTTTGGGACTAGACTTAACCGACCAAGCATCACAATCAACATTGACCTTTGATTATTAGCCAAATATTCCAATTGCATTGGTACAATATAAAATAATTATGGACATGTGTATCGATTTTATTACGATAAATGACTCTCTCTCTCTCGAAATACCATGAAAAGTGCAACTAAAACAAATAGAAACAAAAATCCAATAAATCAAATACAGTTAAAAACAACTTTACGACAAAAAATAAAACCAGTCGCAAAAAAATTCTACAAAATGCTAGACTCATTGGACTAGTCACTAGTCTTTATGTGTGAATATTAGACTCAATAGATATTCTGTAACGTTACAACTCAGAAACGTATCTGAGTACGAAATACTTTCTTTTTTTATGTCGCTTACACTAACTGTTTATCTTGTGAAGATTATCGTAACACAAGGTCACGCATAACTTGTAATGTAGTTAGAACGAGCATTCTTTTGGCTCGTTTGGAAAAGCTGCAGGAGGATGACACACCATGTCTTCCAACTACTTGAGTCAGTCAGTCGCCCGTGTTTTCGCTTTCTGGTTTTCATGATAAATCGACGGTTATGCTTCTACTGCTGTTGTTGTAAGTATTGTTAGTTTCCAGACATGGACAAACTTGTTATGTTTTTTCCTGTTCGTTGACTTTTCTTCAAGAAAAGGAGGAATGATAAAGCGAGAGTCAAAATGAAAACTAAGTGCGAGGGGAAGGATAAACAAAAACAGTATTATATTGGTTTATAGCGTGCATTTTCAACTTTTTATGGTCCAGTCGAGTGAGACGACTTAACACTATAAAAATGATGCTGTTTCATGATACATTTACGACGAGCATCGACTATAGCCCACACAAAACTCGTATTATTAACCAACGCAAATAATAAAAAATGCATTATGAACTAGACACTTTATACCATTCACTCACTACTTTCTTTTCCTTTCCTGTTTGGCTTTTCAACCTTTTTTTCTTTCTTTCTTCGTGTGTGGTGTGTTCCTTCCTGGTAGATCTACTCTGCGTGCCAGATTGCGGTTGCATCTTTAAAATTGAGTTTCTTTTTTTAGGAAGAGAAAACTTTTCTACTTTTCGTCTAGACCACACCATAATAACATTTGATGTGTAAAACCTTTGTCCACCCACCCACCCACTCAAACACACATGCATTATGTATACATACTATAAAGCACAGTATATTATAAGTACTATTTTATTCGCCAAGTTAGATAGTTTTTGTTGACTACTTTCATATAATTAAATGGATAAATCACCTATCCTATTTCATCAAAATAGTTAAATGCGTTAAATATATTATTTATACAACATGTCCAGTAGTCCTTGAATTTTAACTCCGCTTCCGCTCCGGATACGTCCGTCTTTTGCATGCTTCATACTTTGAGTCCTTCATTTTCCACCAGAGCTACAAAAATATACGGGAGAGAGTGAACCGTGAACGCCGTGAATTAAGCTAAAATAGAAAAACTAATCTTTTACCGGAATCAGTCATAGTCGTAACTGCGATGAATACAACGCTCGGTATATGCAGAGCTGCCTGCCACTGCCTAAATGGATTGCGTAACTGCAGCAGCATACAGAACACGGTGAACTATTTTGGATAGATAGACAGGCATATATTTCTGTCTACTACTGGTGCTGCTGTCTTGTCTAACTTTTCCCTGTATATTTTTATTATTGCCTTACCATCCGTCTGTGGTTAACAGTTTTTTCCGTATTTTCTCTCCATCTTCATTGTCAATTTCGACAAGGAGATACAGTCAATGGCGAGTGAATGATAGATAGTAATGCGATGTGGGGAAAAGAAAGAAAAGCCGTATACCTAAAATATACGGCCGAACATATCTAGTGTAATATACCTACGTATATGCACCTTTTTCTGGCGTGCCTTTTTGGGTGAAGCCGCGTAAATGCAAGGAGCAGAAGTTGAGGAGTGTTTATGATGATGATGCATGCGAATACATCTATCATCTTGCACAATAACACAATACAACACACAGCCCATACAGCAAACTCGCTTACCCTATTTTATCTCTTGTGGTGTATTCTTATTCGAGACACTTTTCATACGAAAGTAACTATCTGTCTATTTCTTTTTGCTTTTTACTACCATCACCACCGCACTACTACGCTCATCATTATCATCACGATGGTAAAAACTCAAGTGGTCTTGGTGTTTGGCTACGGTGTGTTGATGTTGTTGAAAAAGGCAGAGTGAAAACGAAGAGGGAAGGGAAACGTGAAGAGTGTCATTTTGTTACTAGTCACATTATTGACATTACATGTTTTGCCTACCTACCTACCTCCTTTCCGCAAACGGCTTTACATTTTCTTTCATTGTAAAAATGCTTCTTTTATTCTTGAGGGGATTTATCTTACCAACCAACCAAAATGTGTTGATATATGCGTGCGTACGAACGAACATACACAGATCAAACAGTAAAAACGATATGGGACTAGTGACTAGTACTCACCCAGAGATAGGTAGGTATATGATATATTAGCTTCATCTATAAAGGTGATAGGTATATACCCAGGAGTGTCTGTATATGGGAGACGGTTGACGGTTAGTTATTCCCTCCTTGTTACTTTCTGTGGTTTTCTCGTTTCGATTCAACTTTACAATTTTTCTCCTCTCAAGGGGAATCTTTCTGGATTCCCTTTTGGGATTTCTAATTTACATGAGAAGAGTTCATACGTCGTACTACACTTGTCGTTTCTAGTTGTGCACACACAATGCTCTATATGCTATATGCATGTTTGCAGACATTCCGTCGAAAGTATATACTATTATTGTCATGCGGTATTTTGGTTCTAGTTTGTTCAATAACTTTTCTGGTAAAACTTGTTCCACATTGTGGTACCAGAAAATAGAAAACGAAAGGGAAAGTTAATCGCTGTGAGGCATTCTTCGTCTTTCACTGTGCGACTTCAAGGTAGTATAATAATACCTATCATGTAGGTTGATAGGGGGAAATGACATTGTGTGCTATTATGAAGTTCTGAATGCATGCGTGTTCGATATTATTATATTAGTTTGAGTCACTAGCCCTTTTAATAAAGTACATTGAAACATAAATAAGGTCGGTCACGTGCAATTTCATTACTCTGAAGTGAAAACAAAACTGATGATGAATGGTGGAATTGGTTGTATTTGTGTGTCGAGTGACTTGACGTTGTAAATGCTTACACAGTTGAGTGACATTTGGTGGAGCTTGAGCTGATAGTTATCGCTGAATATAAGCGCATGTAGCTATTATTTTTCAGCGGCGGCTTTTTTATAAACGCTTTTAAAATATTAAAATTCGTTACGACAAGCAACACCACTGAAGGTAACACAATATGTATTTTATGGTTGATTATAGGATATATGTAACCGTTATTTTGAAGTGTAGGATGCAGATAGGCGCATAACTATTATCACATTGTACACACCTATTATTATGTACTTGTTTTTCAGTGCGATGAAAGTGGATGGGTTTCAAGTGATGAATGATTGCCTTTGAAATAACATTTTATTTATTAACATATCAGTGTAGTGTTCCACTACGTGCGTTTGTGTACGCGTAAAATATTTTAGTAAATACTAGAAATTAATATTAATCCATGAACGTGCAATTACTAACAAGTCTTTTTTATTCTATTTCCAGGTAAGTCTAAAACGAGTCTTTCCAGGAACTCGCTTTGTGTTTAATTTCAACTATGCAATTCTTTCTTCCGTTGGATCCACCTCAGCTCACAGCGTCTAAATTGATTAGCCAATAAAGGCGGTAATAAAGAGTTAATCTTTGTATGAGCAGTGATATGTCAACGAATGCAAGGTTCTCGTTTTATTTGGACGAAGTTACGTAAGTTTCTCGATATTTTAGTCCATATTTAGACTCGTGGAAAACCTGTCTGTCTGGCAATGCAGCCAGACAGTTGTGAAAAAATGACACTTTGTATGCATGTGAATTACACGTTAGGTAAACCTTTCCGTGTACAACGCTCAGGTAAGGTTCACCATCGGTCAAATGAACAATAAGACACGGAAATATTTTGATCACTTGCTCACGAGTTGGTTGACCTGTAACATTCTTTTTCCAGGCCAGTCATAAATAATGGATTGGGAATACCTGAAATAAATTGGCTTGCCTCGAGAGATTCTACAGATCGGAGGAAATAGTTTGTACCTGACTACGTCTAAAATATTTGAGAGTTACTACTGCATCAGTTCTACAGAACGACGACGCACGATCTCCACTAGCCTTATATATGGAACTGCTGTATTTACAGTTACCCGGAACAAACGAGAAAGCCAAGCAAAAATTTGTTTCTTCCTTTGTTACGTTTTTCTATTTTGTCTGCAAAAACTAACATTTAGTTATATAAATATCTCCTTCCCGAATGCGAACTAGGTAGTAGGCTCAGGCTGCGATGTCGAAGCATTTTTTATCTTAATGTTTGTACTTTCATCTTGTATCGATATGGTCACTCATTCTGACTTACACAGCAATTTGGGTTGCTGTTTGCGTGCCCAATCGAATATGAGTCTCTACCTTATTTACCTACCTTACATTGTATGAGTAGTAGAGCACACTGATGAACATGGGGATTTATTTTTGTGTCTGACGGGAAAAAGAAAGTAGAGAAAAGAAAGCAGTAAATAGTAATTCCATCAGTATTACACGTTCTGTACAAAGAAAAGACGAGGGACTTTACTTTTTCGTTGGCCGCTACTTGATATTTACCGTTTTGCTACATGTGTAGACGCATAAGGTGACTGGTGACTGATAATGTTTCTTTCACAGCTTGACAAAAGAAAAAGTATGTCAGACTGTATCTATTTTGGGGAGACTTGTCCGCTTTTATCGTCTCGTACAGACATTATGCAGCTTTTCTACGTGTTTTAACTTCAAAAACGGGCTGTAAACGAAAAGCTGTTTTTTCTCTTTGAGAATTCCCGATTCTCCTTGCAATAATAAAGAAGGAAGCTTCTACAAATTGAAATAGATATCGAAGCAAGTTTCGCATTCGTTGTAGTAAATTAATTAAAGTAAATAGCAAAATATAAAAGGGCACACGGGTTGGCTCATATAATGGAAACGTGGCGACTGACACAGTGATTTATCATAATGACTTTCAAGCTTGATTTATCGGGTACATGAAACACCGTTTGTGCGTTGCGTAACTAAAAATACCTCAAGTGTGTCTAAAAGACAGAGTGGCATATGAATACACAACTAATTTAACGAATCTGTAGGCGCCAAGCGGAGATCGATACGCCTTCTTATTGCCAACACTTTGTTGGAGAATTTACCATTTGTCTGCTTTCTGTGAAGGTATATAAAGTTCGTTGGAGGGTGGAATGGAGTCTTTTCAAGGTACCGAGTAACGGAGCAATACAAAGATACTTACTTATACAGGCTTCCAAATTATATTCATTACCAACTAGGATTCAACACTGCGGTGCAGTGCTAGGTTTTCAATACTTGATAGAAAAAAGGCTGATACTTTTTCATCCATCATACACAACAACACAACAGTACTTACACATTAAATTGAATAGTGGGTTATCAGTAGGCTAATAGAAAAAACGATGACACATCAAAAATTGACCTG
This sequence comes from Callyntrura sp. NNG-2020, assembly GCA_027744055.1. Classification (NCBI taxonomy): domain Eukaryota; kingdom Metazoa; phylum Arthropoda; class Collembola; order Entomobryomorpha; family Paronellidae; genus Callyntrura; species Callyntrura sp. NNG-2020. The sequence goes on along the minus strand of JAHZNE010007200.1, from coordinate 402 downwards.
GCATGTGCTATATACCATATTATTTCCCACCGTTACTTGTCATTACTTATACTGTAGTTTGACGGTCCTTAACATCAAAACGTACATGATGATGGAACCGCGTCACTGCACCACCACCAGCAGTTTCTATTTTGAACACCATGTAAAGGCTGAAATGCGGTTTCAGGTTGAAATCCTCATCCTCTAAATTTCATCCTCTAAATTTAGAGGATGAAAATTAGAGGATGAAAATTGGAGGATGAAAATTAGAGGATGAAAATTAGAGGATGAAAACAAACAGAAATAAATTAATTTATATTACATATTGAACGAATTCAGAAACACCAAACATAAAATTGCCTTAAGTGAGCTCGACTGGATCAATCACTGAATTTCTCACCATTGTTTATTCTCATTTTGATC
>JAHZNE010007199.1:0-16868 GCA_027744055.1 Callyntrura sp. NNG-2020 | reverse complement strand
CTGTTGCCAACTTTAAGAGTTCTGCAAATTCAATAACAGTGGGGAATTTATCATTTGCCAAACTTTTCGGTTACCTTTAAAACTTTTATCAAGACCTCCTTACAATACAACCAACACACGTGAATAAAATTATTGTGCGGGTGTTCCATTTACATGTCACTATTTTCCCGGCTTTTAGTTTTCAAACATGTACATCATTTAGTTTTCCCTGTACACGATGAGGTACGTTTCGTGCTGGCAGATTCTACCGAAAGTCTATAAGGATGAAAAACTTTTTTCGTCTTTTTGAAAATAAAACTGAAAAGAAAACAGGAACATAAGGAAAAAAGACAAGTTTTGTTTGCTCACTAGTTTTGTTGCCTGTCACCCTCCACGAGGGAAAGCAGGATGGGAGAAGATATTTAATAACTGCATGGTAGAATGATGATGTGCCCTCCTGAGTCTTTGCAATGGTTTTTTGGTAGCTGAATGTACCGCTTCTTGTGTACCGCACAGGCACATTCTACTTTATTTAGGCAAGTCCCAATTTCGTACTTTTTTGCTGAACGGTGACTGACTAAACAACCCACACAACAACAGGTTTGTCAAGACAGAGAAAGGGAGAGAGGCAGAGAGGGAGACAGCAATAAAATTGAAGAAACTAGAAATAAAAGCGTGAAATATGTAAAAGGCTCACGTACATGCATTAACCAAAATATTATTTTTTCGCAATAAGCCTCTTTGTATTAAAAATAAGGCGAGCTTCTAAAAAAAAGCTAAAAACCCGTAGCGGCGACAGCAGTAACAAACATTTTTTTTGCCACGTATGTACAATAAAAATTTCATATGGTGTTTGCGCACAAAGGAACCCTTTGACTTGCGTACCATGCCATCCTTTTTTACCTTTGTGTGTACATTTCTTAGTGGAGTGCGCCATCGCCTTCCTAGTGAAAATCTTCACAGGAGGATTTTTCTTGCCGCTACACACTAATATCATGGTACAGACCTAGGTGAAAGAAAGTCACTTTTTATTTTGCGGAAAAGAAAAAAGTAGTTCTACTTTCATTTTTATCATATAACTTGTCCTCGCTGGGAGAAATGAAAAACAGTTTGGACCGTGTACCCACACTACCGTGGATTATAAAATATATACAAACCAATCTGAAAGGACACAACTTGAGTATACACGACATATAGCTATAATGCCCACCCTGATCTCCCTTCTCGCGTATATTACAACGGGGAAAGCATTATCACTATTTGTCTGTCTGTCCAGGATCTTCAAGCCGTCGTATGTGTTGACAGGAATTCAAGAAAAATTGGTACTAAAAGAAAGCTCATCAAATTGATTATCATTACTCAAGGGAGCAAAAGAGAAAGTACTTTTTACATGGAGCTCGTTCCTAGAAAGAATTGTCAAGTTGCAGAAAAAATATTAATTTGCGAGATTGAAATGTGCCGCAGGGATACAAAGTACCAGAAAAGAATTTTCCCTCTATTATTTTCACTTGTTGTGTGATGATTCATTCGAACGTGCTTGTATACTTTAAGCAAAAAATTGTACACGTTATTTCAGCTGCGTCATTATTTTTGCAATTAAGTACAACGGGTTTATTATTTCACGACCATAAAGAATGTAGGACTTTCTCACTTTTTTGTATTACACTGTGCTCCTACTATGTGTGCCCGAGCTCTATATTTTTTGCATCATTATTCCATGCAGCTTTCTACCACCACTTTTTTCGAGGATCAGCCAGAAAGTTTTGAAGCAAAAGTTTTTTTCCTGCTCTGCTTTCTTCTTTCTCTTCCACCCTCCGTTCTGAAAACTACTTTCATTATCCCGTCCGCATTAATTTGTTTTCTCGTCGATGTCTATCAGGTAAAGGAGGTAAGAATGGCGAGTCAAGAGAAAAAGGCTAAGCATGTAAAGAAGGCTAAATAAAGGAAAATGTGGATGGTTTTTGCCTTGTTTCGTTGTCCCTGTCGTAATAGTCATTTTCATTGTCCTCACCTTATGACTAGGATGTAAATACATACCAGAGCGACGGGAATCTGGTTAAAGGACATCGTCACACTGGCTCAGCAGCAACAATAGACCACTTAACATTTTTTCATTATCTGCGCTTTATCCCATTATCAGCATCGTGTTGTCGTCGTCGTCACTCTCAAACTTCATTACTGTTTACAGCATAGTATTTCACAACGTAATATATGTATATATATGCAAAGTTAAAAATTCAACGTTGTAATGCTGTCTTTATGCACAGACGAAATCTGCTAATTTGCTTGATTGATTTACAGCATCTTCTTTGCAACCTACTTTGTAATGCGTATTATCAACTGGCGACATTTGAAGAAAATACAATTATACTTTGAGAATTAAACAAGTCTCCGGAAATACAAAAAACCGCAAAAGAGTTTAATTTGATTGACTCGATTTCATGTTGGATGTTTTGTGTCATGTCATGACCATTCACATCCAAAGTGCAAGTTCAATTTGCTTTGAAAGAGCTCGATGCAACTGCATTTACCGACTGACACACTCGCCACTCACCACACAATTACATTGAAAACTTACTTTGACTTCCGATACAACTTTTGTAATTGCAGTGTCGTTGCACATTGTATATAACAGCAAAATGACCTTTTACAGGCTGTCATTCAGGAAACCGCTGTTTGGGACACAAAACCAAAAAATATGGTCAGTAGTGACAACTGCAGGAAATATACCAAAAAACCAAATGCAAAAACATAAAACCAGCTTTCATACCGCTGCCCATGGACTAATCTATTAAAAAGTTGTTTTGTTTTATTATCGCTGTACACAGTAACAGCACGATAATGCGCATTTTAGTTTTTATACGGTACGGTACGGTACCACAGTTCCTATTTATCTTGTTGTCATCATGTTCCACTTTGGCGATTCCATCTCTGCAAAAATAAACTCCAAACAGCTTCTGTTGCTGTAATTTACAGCAGCAGCGCCTACAAAAACGGTACAGTGTCTCCGCTTACTTTCTTTTGCGTCACCGTGAAAAAGTTACAATAATACAATTCTTGTAATCGAATTATATTCTCTTCCCAAACTTTTCCCAGCGTCTCTGATTGAAGCATTGTTTAGACCATTTTCACTCGGTGCTATACTATCATATGCAAAACGTATTTACGAAATATTGGTCCCACTTTTTTAAAGCATAAGTTGGACGGCGATAAGCTTATTAATATTTTATAATCTTCTTCTCAAAAGTTGCTTTTCAAAAGCTGGTTCAGGTGAAAAGTTACGTAAAGATACATCTTTCCAATCTTCCCATCTTTAAAGCACAATCAACTGATATTGTATAACATTTTATAATACATATACAATATTGGTATTTTCCAAAGTTTTTCATCTTTAACAACCTGTCACACATAAATGTCCTTACATTTTCAGCATTTGTTGTCCCTTTACAATCGCAGTATATCATCAAAGGCGGCTTAAGTTACCATAAAAAATGTACCAACTTTGTTTACCAAGTTTTCTGTAAAAGACAGGTCTAATAAAGGGTAGCACTTCCTCCTCCCGTCCTCTATCAAACTTTTATGCTTCGTGTCGTACTACAATGCTGAATGTTACATATTGTTTACGTTATTGTTGGTGTTGTGCATGTGTGTGTGTGTGTGTGCTTGTTGAACCACTGTTACCAATGAACCAATTGTGTTGTTTTCTATACACATTGTATCCTTCATTTCCCGGCCACTTCCTTCACTTTTTGACTCCTGCTGACAGCTTAAACCACTTTCACCAAATTTCTAGGACGCTGTAGGACGGTCGGTGGTGGTGCACCATGAATCTCATATCTGCTACAGTAGTTTACTCTCAAACTTTTTCCCCATTTAGAGGCCCAATTGATGTGGGAAAAACGGAATAGATACATTATTTTGATTACAGACCAGGGGAGGGTAGTGCGGCAGTAAATGGAGGACTTTCAACCAAACTAAACTAATAACTCTGTGTGTGTGTGTGTGTGTGCAATTCCCAGGATGCTGTATTATTAATACCTTCTACTTTTTGCCAAGTCAGGTGCATACACAAAACACAAGGTGAGCTATGGAACGAGGCAGTGACCGATTTCGTAACGGGAATAACAAAACGTTGTTTGCTCCTACTACGATATGATATATCTATCGAGATTATTACGTGTCAGAGTATCAATCTTGCTTACCCAGAAGTAAGACCTTATAATGCCCTTTTGTGGCGTGTAATTTATACTCTGCAGGTGCCTATATACATATTACTGGGATTGTTGATGACTGTGCCAACTCTGAGAAGATTTCGTTAGTTTTTTTCACTTGACGCCTTCTTCGAATCTGAACCTTGGAGGTGTTATATATATACCTGAACTTTGCTACATCTAATTATTGGATATATTGGCACTCTTATAAAAACCTAACAATAGATGTATCTTAATTTGGGAGTAAGATTACCTTTTTGTTCTCCGAAAGTTTTCCACTTCTGCCACTCCTACAATTAATTTTAGTCACTCAGCAATACAAGTGGAATTGTATTACTTCTCACTTTGACATATCTTGTGCTGTGTTGTTGTGCCATGGAGCAACTATTATTAACTACTTTTTGTTTATTAAATGACACTAGCTCACAACATGAAAGGGACAAATTGTACTATACTTTTTAACATGAGAACAGTGTAAACAGTTTCGCCTACGAAGAACTGTACAAGGCGATACCGCCTACTTCAAAAACGCCATAAAGCTTACGAACGCAACTTTGATGGCATTATGAAGACTTTCAGAGTCCAACTTGTTATAAAGTTTAAATGATCAAAGCTTTCAAAAGTTTGAAATAATTGCGCCGAAATAAACGTTAAACAAGTGGATGCATGTTTTGTTAAATTCTACCAACTCTCTCCCAACTTCTTTCCTGAAGCGCCCTGGTGTCAAACGGGTTGTTGTCATCATTCTTAAGTAATGAGCACACGACGTACGGAATAATGACTAAAAACTGTAATTTTTGACAGGAACATATATTCCCCTGTACTCTTAAACGTATCAAATGACTACCCTAAATAACACAATCTGGCTCACCCTGTGCATTGTAGAACACAAAATTGTTTAATTTACGTCATAAAAGAAATGTTTAAAGTGTGCGTTATTAACTTCCTGTGAAGTCATTATTCCAGACTCATTACTTCAACTCCGGAAGCTATTCTCAGACAGTTGCAAAGCTCAGATGACAAACAAGCACGGGTGGGTAGGTACTACTTTTTTGTAAGATTGCATCAAGAGAATTTCTCAGTACGAACGAACGAGGTTTTGTAATAATAATGAAAGCACCATCATTAAGGTGTCCCTCATAGAGAAACCAGTTACGTTAGGTACAAACAGTTCCGTCGTTGTCTTCAAATAGCGTTTTCATGATTTTATAATTAGAACAGTATGACGTTATTCTCGCAGACTTGGGTGTAGTGTATAAGTGTGTGTGTGTGTGTGCTTGTAAAGGAGTGTATTTAAGTATGCATATATAATGAGGTTTTGCAAGTTTTTGTTCCCAGAAACAGCAATTTGACATACCTGTAAATTTCCGTTGTAGCTTTGAATCTAATATGAATATGGAGCATTGTTCTCTACATAATATTCCCTCCATCCACGCAAAAAACATGCCTGCTACATAATAATGAATTTAGATATGCAGTCTACATACCCCCGGGTTTTCGTACATTTTTTGTTCTCGTACCTTTGTTTTGGGATGAAGACAACCGCCTAAAATATCATTATTCAGGAGATTCTTCTCAGGGAAGAAAGAAATGACTACAGTGAGTAATATGGATTCCCTTTGGAATACCTTTATATTTACAATGAAAATTTCATCCTCATGGAACTGGGTAAACAGATGAAGATTTTTTCATTTATTCATCTGTTTCTAACCCAGTCTTCCTGCCTCATTCAAAAAGTTTGATAAACCGTGTGTCCTCGTACTAGCATGATTGTATTGTATGCAAAGAGCGGTTGGTACATGTTCCTGTGTGAAGGAAGGTTGCGGCGAAATATGACTTGATTTCACAACAGAATGTACAAATGAGGTCCCTTCAAGCACTTTTACGGCTACACTAAATTTTCCCCGTAACGCTAACAAACATTTTTCTTTTTTTTTCTCTTCTCTTCCTTTTGGGAGTAATGTTTATAGTCTCGTTTGTTAGCATAAAAAGGAAAGCAGGGTGTATGTATAGAAGATATACTTTCCTCGTAACAATATGGCAGGGAGGAGGAAGATGATGATAATACGTTCTAATGTAGGTCCTGTTGCAGGAAGCGGAGCACATCCGATGATGCTTTTCTTTGCTAATGAGATTTTCACTTTTTCTCAGAAAGGACTGGTAGAATTAGAATACAAAATAAGCTTGAAGTACTAGAATGGGGTCTAAGTGAAAACGATATGTACATACGATGTATAACTTATATGCATATGTTTTCACAAAAAATTAGCCTCCTAAACTTTACATGGGGTTGGTGGCTGTAGCAATGTCGTGGTGTACAACATCAAGATACGCTGGGAAATAATGTTGATGGCCTTGTAAAGGATAAGATATATAATAAAGAAATATAAAAATGATGTAGGGGTAATAAAAGAAGAGAAACGTGTAGATTCAATGCCTGTATGAGTGATTACGTCAAAATTAAATACTTTTGCAAAAAATTCAATTTCCGAAGAACTTATGTTCAGTGCAGGCCTTAACAATCGTGGTCAACAAATCGTTTTTGTAAAAAGCACCCTATTAAGCATTGCTCTTTTCGTGGTTCATTAGCATTTATGGCCACATTATATACACTCATACATAGTATGCCTAACGTATTTTTTAAGTACTCTTTACAACAAGTACCCTGCATTTTTTTATTGGACGTCTGTCGAGATTTTTCAAGAATATTGTCGAGATTTTTTACCTTTTTAAACTTTCCACTTTGTACCCCTTTCCAAGGGGAGCATTTTCTCTTGTTGATCTTTTCTAGTTTCCTTGCTACATACGTACCCTGTAAATAATATATTTGTATCAATGTGTGCTAGCGCTGATGCTTTAACTTGTATAGACGTCACTGGTAATAAAACTTGTTTTTATGCAGAAACATCATCCAGTGCATTCCACAGTAGAGTACTAAAGCACCCCTTATTCGACAACTTATTTTTATGCATATGGGCATACTCTTATTCTCTCGACAACCAAAGTAAGAAAGTGAAAATTATGCAAAGTTAATAGGGTTTCATATATATTGTAACTAGCGCTTGCAACATGATATGTCTACGCTCCTTCAGGTAATGATTAAAGTGAAAGATTTGGAGAAAGTATGTGGGGTGGAGAAGTGCAAATAAGGATGTTGTTAAATACGACCTCCACAAGTTTCGGTCCGCTTGGGGAAATAATATGTAGGAAAGATGAGAGCTGTAATGGCGTGACGTCTGTTTATCCTTTTTAGAAAGTACTAAGTCGGAAAGATGTATACGGCAGTGGCCAACAAATAAATGGCTTTCTAACCACTTCGCAGTTGTCCTCGGGATTCGTAGGTCAAGTAGGACAAAAATTTGAATATACAAGTGGGAAGAAAAGCGTCCGCTCACAATAATTACGACGACAGAAGAGACAAGCTTGTTACATCTACCCAGGCGTAGAGCCACGACCGCCATTTACAAAATGCTCATAAATCTGTCACTTTTCTGTAGTGCGAAAAGATAAAGGGGAGTGCGGATAAAAGCTGGAAGGAGCGACGAATTTACATTAATAATACAAATTCATAAATATTGCAGCTTACCATGATGCTAATGAAAAGCATATTCTTTACTGCAGTGCTATTTATTTATTCAAGTACGAGTGGCAGGATTCTCATCATCATCATCATCTTCATAATGCTGTAATCATCGTGTAAGCCCGTAGACAAATAAAAGTTTTCATGAGGCAGTATAAATTTTGAAGACGAACAAAAATCTTTAAAAACAACAAATTTATCTTAGGGAAATAAAGTAAAAGCAAAGTGAGGTGAACATGGTCAGCGCAGCGCAGCGAAGCCGTTAACGTTATGCACTATTCAAATGCAGTGACATAAACAACAGTTGTTTCCAGCCGAGAGGTACTCATAAATAGAAATACCATGAAAGCCGTCACGTCTCTGTAAATTTAAAGGAAAATTAGTCTACTGGTTTGTTATGGAAAGCACGTCTATTTTTCCTTTAAATAAACTTTCTTTTGTGAGGTGCTTTCTCTTGCGTAGTTAATTACTGTTTGCGGAATACTTCACAGGTACATAATTGATGTTTGTTATATGCATACTTGTATAAATGTGTAGCCATGAAAGGGCCTTGCGAAAGCTGTAAACTCCAATGTGTTTTCCAGAAAAGATAAAATCAAGTCTAAACTAGTTTAGAGCTAGAGAAAGGGCAGGATTCTACCCTGGCTTTCTAGTGGTTATCCGTTCAGTCCAGATTTTTCCCATCTTTATGTCAACCATGGTATATTCCTTGCTTTCCACAACAACACTGATGGTATTTTACGGTGGTGCTGTACACTGTACACACATAATGTTAGCTGTACAACATTTCTCGCTGTAGTTTTCCGGTGACACAATGGTACTCATCCGGGGCAAAGGAAATGTACCCAGTATGGTACCGCGATCAGCATCAAAAGTTTTGGACACAAGTTTAATGGGTTTCTACGACAGAATATCTGAAAGTGTTCTTAGCTCAATGATTTAGAATCCTCTTAGTACAACAAGGACGACGAAGTCTTTGATAATTTTCACAGGTGAATAATATATGATGTATTCCTTCTTGTTTATTTCAGCTTGTTTTCGGACCTAAGAAGTGTGGCGGGGACAACCCTGATGAATTTATTGGCATCTCTTTTTCTCACACAACTGCTGTACGTCGTAGGAGCTGGAGGCGTTCAGGTTGGTTAAACATGATAATGAATTCATTACACCTTTTTTTATTTTTATTGGGTGTTTCCTCTTCCCACTCAAATTAACAACAAACGTTCGCATATATCCGTATTGTATATATGTACATATTATTAAGACATTCTAGGGAAAACGTGTAGCTTGAAGGATTTTCTACATATCGTAGGATTTGAGCACATACGTCACCCCTATCAGCAGGGACAAAAATAGCTATATAATTCATATTTATTTTTAGTGCACTATAATACACCAACTATTATGCACTATAATTATAATTAGATATATATTAACCGACTCGTATAAACGTAAAAACAACTTATTATTTCCTATTAATTTATTTTGATCAGACACTTTGGCTTAATATTTCTTGAAACGAAAATATGCTTTATGGTAGGATAGTGTGCGAGACACCCCTTAAGGGAATTGATCCTGTCCTTCATGCCAGAACGGTAATTCAAGTGCAGAACAATAATTTCAGAAAAAAATACGCCCATTCACACATTCATAATCTGTAGCGTCTATGGAGAGCTTAGGGAGAAATGCCTAAAAGGGAAAAAGAAATGCGCTTACTTTGCGCTAATGCTTTTGCCCACATGACAATATTGGGTCTGGGTGTGCTTGTCCTTTTTTGTTCCACATGTTTCAGCAATAATACGACTAGCACCGTCATCATTACAGCTAAAGAGAAAAACGATAACCACCATATCGTCCTTGCCAGTTGTAACTACACTCTTTAGTTTTTGCTCAACCGTAACACAAAACGAAATACATTTTTTGGCTTTCTTTCCAATGAGCTGTGGTGCATTCACTCATAAATCATCGAATGAAGCAATGCATTTTCCCGTCTCGCAATTTACATCAGTAGCCACCAGCAAGCAAATCTTGTGAAAATCCAACAAGTCACAAGTGAAAAGTAAATATTGAATTTAAGAAAAAACGGAAGGAATCTTTTTATCCGCTCTCAGGAATGGAAAAAAGAACTGAAAGGCGAATAGCAGAAAAAAGCCCTTACAAGGGGGTACGCGGTAATTTCAATGTGTATACCCATAAAAGGTATTATGCGTATTTACATTTTTTACATTTCGTAGATGGCGTAGATAAAACTTATTCAGGATGCCTAGGTATGCATATATATTTTGATTTATGTAGGTTTATGCAAATAAGAAATACTTGGCTTTTTAAACTACAATCTATTTATACAAAGCTAACTTTTCCTCGAAAAGTTTTTTGAACTAAAAGTGATATTGCCCAACCAGTGCACTTTACAATGTAGCGTAGGGTCCTAGTCTACACGGAAGAGCTTTTTGTATGAAGTACCTCTTGTTTAAAAGCTGGATCGTGTACTTTCGACAGCAGCATTGTTTTCAACGTTTTTAGTTATTCACGTATCCTCGTAAACATTTTAGCGAGTTGTGATAGCTTTTCCAGCACTTCAAAGATATCTAAATGACCAGCGAGATAATGGGGGATGGTTTGTGGCGGTGGTGGTCAGACCGTTTTAATTGCGACACACACACACGTTCTATTTGTGTGGTCTAAGTACCAATTTAAATGTTCAGAGGTGAAGGAGGATTAAGCACCAATTATTTATACGTATCTTCCGCTTCATCATGGCATAAAGCGCAGAGAACCTGTTAGTCAAGGGAGTTTTATAACGATTTTGTAGATTGTACTCATCGTTGTATACCACCTACGGACAAGTATTGCTTGAAAAGTACTTTGTTTTTAAATTACTGCCATAAACGTTTTAACAATCTAAAGAGATAGAAAACCAGTTGTGCAACCAACTCATTGCGTCGTATCTACTTCTTTTTGCGTTTTCCGGTAGTTAAAATTTTTACACTGTTCTATTTTGTCCAGTACAATAGGAGGCACACTTCTGCCTCTGCCTTCAGTTTATTTATAGAAGTTTTTTTTTCCTTGAAACTTTCCTAAAATTCTGTAAACAGCGTTACATGGTAATGTATCACATCATGTCAAAAAGTAGTGTTCAACTCTGTTCAAAGCAGATTTCTGATAATTTCCTACATCCAATCAAACGGTGTATTCACGTGTGAGGTTTATCATAATAATACTCTCAAGAGAGTAAAAAATACAAAAGGTTTTTTTTGGTAGCAAAGGGTCAATGGAATATAAAACAACTTTATCGTCTTTCTTCCGTATTTTTCCATTTGTAACTAGACATCTTTCAAACATGAGGTCTTCCGGCTTCTATTTCATGTTCCACCATGTTATTTACTCTTTTAGATGAGTGAACATCACGCAACATTCTACACCGCCCGTATTATATAAAAAACCTAAGGTATATTTATATAAATTGAAAAGTTCCAACTAGTGTAGGAAGTATTTCAAAATGTGGTTAACCTTAATTTTTGATTAATGCTATTTTTAATGTTAAGTTTGAAGATCTAGATTACTTAAGAAAAAGGCTGCGAAATAGCACACATCCAAATTAAAACATCATGTGTGTGTTTATTTTTCTGCGGTTTAATTAAATTCACAATCCTTTTAAGGAGAATTACATGAATTGCTTCTAAGAAATCCACTTTTCATGCCACGTGAAACGGAATGAGATTATAAGCAATTAGGAGATTCCCTGTGTTTAAAACCAGTGTATGCACGAAATCTTACTTACTCTGTGTTTAATGAAAATGACAATGGGCTACCTTTACCTTGAAGATATTTAACAAGAAAGAATTTCAACTTAGTAGACAAAATTGAAAATTGAAAGTACAGATTTGAGGAAGTTGGAAGAAAAATTAAATGCACAAAGTGAAAGTGGATTTCCCAGAACTTCAGAGAGAATTTAATTAAAATTAACTTATAACAACAAAAGTACGTTCATGTAGAATGTTACTGTCTAATTTGATATTAAAGTGTCTTGAAATAGATTTCCTGGAGTCCAAGGCTTTCAGTGTTATTTTTTGTAAAGCTCAATGGTACGCTCTTGACTTAACTAGCAAAAATCCCACAGCTCCATTTAGCTAACGACCATTTTGCTGACTTGAACGACACTCAAGTACAATATTGAAGCAGATGAAAGTACCGAAAGCATAATTAATGCAACGAGTATTTCAAATAATTTTGGCTTGCCTTCTTCCCTTGTTTGTCTTATATATTAGTCGGCAACAGTGAAGGGTTGCAACTGGAAGCAATAGGAAAATTCATGAGAAAATATCCAAAAATATCCGTCTAAGTACTTCTTGAAAATAGAGAAATCCAAAATTGGGATTTCAACATATTTGCCATTTGCTTTTTAGTCATGTAAGATGTTTTTCATTCTCCTCCGTAGCGTAATGTTGATGATAAGATGATGAAAGATGTCATCACGATGATGTCAATCAACTCACGGCCAAACCTTAAAGAACTTAATGTTACGGAAGATTCATATCAAGATGCCTTGTGCAAATAGTGCACAGGATTACTATCATTTTTTTCCTTAGACACGCTAACACATACAGTATGCAGTTTATGCAACGAATCGTGCATCGTGCATGATTTCAATGAAAATCGCATAAGAGGCATCAAAACAAATTCAATACCGGAGGCGTTGAAATAACAAGTAATAACATTGGTAAATGGAGATGACGTTAAGGACGCGAGATAGAGGACGGGAAGAAATTCTGGGAATAATAGGGAGTTCTTTACAAATCGTGCAGCATCAGTAACACCATTATAATCGACTTTCTCCCGTTTATTATCCGGCTGGAGGTTTTACTTCCGCGATGGTGAAGTGACAGCAATGAATTACAATAGAACAATGCACAACGGTACTTTCATGCACAGGGGGAAGGTAGATGCATGCAGCAGCGTTCTTTCCGGCATCCAAATTTATGATAGTGTTGTCGTGAGATATCGAAAGCTCCAGTTCCTTTTATTATCTATGTCTTACACGTCAGGTTATGCAAACTTATTGCAATGAAAGGGAAAGTGGCATTAGCAGAAAACAATTTATATCCAACTACTAATAGCTTGCTTGTCACAGCATACATGAGTATTAGCGGGGGGTGGGTGGTATTGTCATTTTATGTTACGTTAACCCATTTGAAATTTTTGCCGGGAAAGATATGATGCACATTTATACCTTTCTTTTGTAGGGAAACTATCTTTGAAACTTTCCTTTCACAATGATGATTACACTATTCTGAAGAGAAATTTTGTAATGATACTTGTGTTGTACATTATAATACATATTTTTTATTAAAATTATCCTGTCATAACTTTTGCTGCAAAGTGCATTTGTGTTGCATTTAGTCATTCAACCTGAGAAAGATAAGAACTGAAAAGCATTCACTTCCCAAAACCGACATCTTTTATGTCCCTTTTATATATATTGAAGGAGCTTACCAAAATGTAGTAAAATCACCTTAAACTATTTCCATTGTGAAAGTCAGAAAGATAGAATCATTTGCCTCTTACACAAATTATTTATTCATTTGCAACTTTATACCAACTGACACATTGGCGGTTAAGTGAAAAATAACTCGAGGTCGTGGTGGGATGTTCCCGAAAGCTGTATGATTTATAGCCATAGTCATACTGAAACGGCTCATGTTTATCGTTTCATGCATAATTGGAATTGGAAGAAGTTGAAGCTGGTCCAGAAACCCGTTTGTGTCCAGTTTAAAGCTGTATTGGGATATTTTCATGGCTTTCTCAGACTAGCACGTGTTTTGTCCATATATCACAATATTTTTGTAAGCAACTTTGTCCGGAAGAGAAAACCACATTCTCTTTCAAACAAAATATCTTAAATAATATAAGCAGTATCAAGTACTGTTAAACACAGACAAAGAAAAAATATAATTCATGCGTTGCGTGCTCTAATTGGGAAGCATAGAAGGATACTAGATTTCGGAGGCTGCTGTTTTTGCAAAGCCTGAAAAATGTTTGAATTTTATTGCAAATGATCATTTTTAATAAAGATTTTTGAATTTCATTTTTAGTCTGTTTTGGAGATTGAACATTTAAGTGTATTTAGCTACTGGTTGATAAACACATCATTATTGCTTTTATCCTGATACATTCCTAAATGGAATTTTTATTCGATGCTGCTGCGGATTACAACGTACAACAAGTGCTATCACAACCGTGAGCCGTGAGCACATAATATGAGCTGTCCGTGTTATATATCACATTGTCCAAAACTTCCCTTGTTTGCGTTCGGTTCGAGCACACTTTCAGTTGAGAAGCATTCTCTTTTCTACCGTCATACGGATCGATACATACAGAAAAGAACATTTACACAATTTCTAGCTACTGTTGATATTTATTCAGTTTTATTGTTACTTTTCCAGTAATACAACAAAATTAAAGCAGCAGCAGGCACTAAATTATCTTGTTCAAAAGATTACATAAACATCAATAGGTAAACGCGTGTGGTGTGTGGTATATCAGATGGAATGAAAAACGTGATATATTTTCATTTTCCCATGCATAAATAAAACGCACTGGTAATTCACAACATCAACGTTCCTCTGTGTAGTTTTAGAAATCTGGAAACCAAAAAAGTAGAAGCTGACGAGAAGTAGACTCAAAGAATCCAACATAAAAATTGTACATTGATGTGAAATACTGTACGTGTAGAGCATGCTTATGCCAAGCCATCACTTTAAATTAATCAGCCTTGAAAAATAAAACAGTAGATTGAGCTCCTAGTTGGCGAGCCCAGTATAGATGACTGTATGACCACTTTAATCATGAAAAGTTGTCTACTGAATAAAACGAAAGTGAAGTAATAAAGCTTCATCATCATCATCGTCGCCAATGCAATCACTAAAGAAAATTCTCTCATGTTGTTTTTAAATATACCGATGTACCGTACATACTTTAAACTACACACTCCCCCTTTCTCCTTGTACGTACATAATGGACTATTCAAAAGCTCCAATTTCCACTTTTTGGCCCTGTTCTTTGTAATATAGTTGCCTTCCTCTAGATTGTTGTCTCATGTATGACCATATACCTATTACTGATATACGTGCATCGTGCATGTGTAGTGGTGTACTGCATTGTTGTTTGCAGAAAAAGAGAAAACTCCAAACGACTACATTGATGTATTTATAAACAATTGCCGCTGCTCCATTCGCGTTTTGCTTCAGCAGCGTTGGTCGTGAATGTCTGTTTTACTGCCGTGTATATTGGTATTTGTTGTATTTACTTTATGTAATGGCTACGTGACCAAAATCTATGTCGTTCGTTTATTCCTGGTGAAGTGAAAACAGGCTTGTAGCACCTCTTACTTATTTGTTCGTCGAGGTTCCTCCACGTTTTCTCTATCAAGCGGAGAAAAATAGTCCTATAAAAATAAAATGTGGACGAGAATGTACCTATTTAGTTGGTTGCTTTGTGTGATGATGACGATGATAGGAAATAGAGAGAAGAAGAGAAAAAAACGTGTTTATTGCTATGAACCAGTGTCTACTTCAATGCATTTTACTACTGCACAGCACTACAGGGTAATAATGAACATTGGTCGTTGGTAGGTTGGTGAAAGCTTTCAGTAGCAATAGCAGCAGCCTAAAAAGAAAAGCAGATTGTTTTTCGTTCGTTCTGCTCTACTCATTCATACTTTTATGCGTACCTTTCACTCTCTCGGCTTCGAGAGGAAAGACTAGAAAGCTTATTGTTGTTGTTGCTGAGGTTTAAAACACGTTCATGTAAGAGACTGTGACTACTGGCATTAAAAATGATACGATAGTGGGGGAGGAGGGGGGTTCTGTGTGAAGACGTAATATTACTGCACATTCTTGGCAAAATGGAATACCCTCTGACAATGGTGAGAATGACGAATGAAATCGAATGAGTGGATTCACTTGGTTTGTTGCCTTTTTATTGTTTCCTTCCTGTCTTCAGGAAGAAACGTGACATTTCCCGAGAAAATTGTGTTTGTTTTTCGGCGTGTTGCTTTTTGAAGTAGGAGCAGAGTAGTATATATCTAAAGCTGTTTGGTACATACCTTCCCTTAAGGTGTGTTGAAATTGACATTAAGCCGTGTCTTTGTTTTTCATTAATTAAACATACAGAGGATTCCACCCAACTTCAAGGACGAACGTAAATAAATATTTTATCATTCCTTTGCTAAACATGGATTTGATTGTGGTTGATGCAAGTATACTTACAAATAAGACGGGGAAGCAAATAATACAATACAAAAGTTTTCAAAGAAATCAAATATGTGTATGTAACACGAGAACACAACAACACAAGATGATAAGGTAATATTGAATATCGTCAACATTATGAAACGTCAGCATAACTCATAACGAAGCTTTAAAATTGTATGGTATGGTATTGACATGCATTCAAAACTATCGCCGAATTCATATTTTTGATGTGTTGTCCACAGAGAGAACAACTCAGTAGTCTGCTCTGAACAGAACTACACTGTTATTGTAGGTTATTGTATTCACAAAATGTGAATATGAAACAATTGGGCACGTACCGTCAAGTTATCGCTGCTTCGCAATATACCACACTAAGATTGTTGGGTTGTTGGCTGTTGGTTACGACAAGTGCGGGTCATTTTAAAACAAAAAAAACGTTAATGGAAAATACAATTCCTTCGCCTTGCACTCAAGATTTCATATTAATGCAAATAATACTGTTATTTACTTCCTCCTGGGAAGTTGTAAGTTTCAACTTGTAAGTACATCCATTAATGTGCTGCGAAGTATGCCACGGTCTAGGCAATATTACACCAAAAGTTTCTTTCGGCGACGGCGCTTCAGCCCGGGCGCTTTATTTTTTATTTAAAAAAGTTCGTTAACCATACATTGCTTTGTAGTAACGGTTCTCCGTGAAAATAAAACAGAAGAGATGACAAATAAAAATAAATTGTAGGAAAGTGCTCGTAAAGTATTTTATTTTCGTAATGCAATATGAATTGTAGGCGAAGGAAAATAAAGAAGAAGCGAAACTATTTGTTGTATGTAGCAGCTTGGTAGCAATAT
>JAHZNE010007198.1:0-30479 GCA_027744055.1 Callyntrura sp. NNG-2020 | reverse complement strand
TGCCGATAAGAAATTACAACATGGAAACAACAGCCAGTACATAATAAGTTGAAAAAAATAAAATTGGTGGACCCTGCCTACAACGTTTGTTTCAACCTCTATATTCATTTAACCTCGTTGGCAATTACGACTATTACGAGATAGTTAATTATTTCGTCTTTCGCAAGCCTTTCGTCGCAATATTTTCTTTAAAAGTTGCTAAATTGTGATAGTTATAAACTACGTTTATCCAAAAGAAGCTGTTACAGAGGCAGTGTTTACGAGAGTATACTTTATCGAAGTAAAATCTTTTAACGAAAAATGGACTCCGAGGAATCCATTAACTCCCGTGATCAGAGTCAGAGTGTACACAGCAGTCCCCATGAAACATTCGGTGATAATGAATTGTTTTCAGCTCACCAGTGGTTAATTATAGAGAAACTTCCATCGCCACGAGAATTTCGAACACCGCCTGAGGAAGTTATACTTTCTCCTCGTCAACAAAATAAATTAGTGTCCATCAGTGAGTTGAATCCTTTCTTTGATGAACTGGCGTCGAGTTCAACTACTTCGTCTTTAGCCTGTGACGCTGAAGATCTAGCAGATCCTGAATTACCTTTAGAAAATAGTGGAAGTGGGGGTAGCTCTTGTGGATCACGAAAAGTGGGTCCAGATGCTGCATGCAGGAGAACATCATCGTTTCGACGAATTTGGTCGTCTTTGGGATCCTCCAACCTTCCCGGCCTACCTGCGGCACTCATTTCGAAAAGCCATGAGTCCAACTACAGTTCTTCTGATTCAAAGGGTGACGGTGCCGATGTAACCAAAAAATCGCTTACGCATAAACTGAGAAAAATGTCACACAAGGTGAGAAAGCAATTGTCTGTCACTGGAGATTTTCTAGCCGAAAAGTTCATCAAACACACAGTGAAAAGTGACTCCAGTTTAGAGGAATTTGTCGGCCCAGACGAGAAAGAACAAAGTGAATGTAAGGTCAGAAAGGAAGCATCTTCTTCTGGTCCGTCGAGCACAGGAAACTGCAAAAAACAAGAATTATTAGCTTCCCTGACAAAAACCGGAACTCAACAACAAAATTGCAAGGAGCCAGTGAGCGAAAAGGCGCTGCTACACCAAGAATCGAATAGTTTAAAACAAATTATGCATAAAATTGAACCATCCAAATTAATTTGGCAAATTCCGAATTGGTATGTATAACGATGAAAATTGCATGTAAGAAAACGAGTGTCTGGGATTTAAAAATTATTATTATTGATCCCACTCTTGAGCAGGACGATAAGTGTTGAAGATGAAGATGGAACATTCTCTTTGGAAAATCGACTTGAAGCGGAAAAACGAAAAATGGCACAAAAACAACCCGTAGAATGGGCAGAATCAATTGAATACCTGAGAAAATCCGTTGGGCGAGATTTTCGACGTGGTTATCTAGCAATGGGGGAAAAGGTATTATTATCGTAAGAGTAGTAAAATATTTAATGATACATTGCACATGCTGATTATTTCTTCACATGCAGATGCAACTTCCCAATTTTCAAGCCGTTCGCAGTTTGAAATTCAGTCAATTTCACAGTCACAGTTTCCTCGCTATCGGCGGGGAGGAAGGGACATTACTACTTTTGGAACTTGATTACCAAAAGCCTTTGCATCAATTGTTGCATTCTGAGGAAGGTTTGCAAAATTTATTGTATCAAGTTCCCCTACGAAGCAAATGCAGGATACAGATGAACGAAACTTTGGTTGGACACGCATACGACTTAAAATGCTTAGCATGGAACAATGCGAATGGAAAGCTGTTGACTTCAGATGAAGCAGGTATGCTTTAATTAAGTTGTACTTTCTTTGCAATTGCTGAAATTTCATTTCACCTATATTTGTGCTTCTTTTCTCACCTCATCTATCCGCATCGCAAATTACAAAACTTACGTACAAATTAGGAGTTATAATTGGATGGGGTTTGGGAGAAAAAGGCTGTTGGATTGAAGAACTCATTAATGATCAAAGTACTTCTAGAATTTGTGATATGGCGTGGTCACCAGATGGAACGCGGGTTGTAATTGGGTATGAGGACTTTGCTGGAAATGGGCAAATTACAGGTGCAAATGCCATATTGATCAATTTTCAGATGGAATAATCAGTATCTGTGAATTTCAACATTACTCAAATGGCACAAAATTCTTTGTCACGCAGGAGGCGTTTTAGTTGGCTTTGCAGATGGTACACAAATATACGACAGAAAATTTCCTGGATGTCAGGTCAATGCAGTGGTTTGGTGCAGTAATACTGTTGTGTGGGCAGTGGTGAACTTTATATTGTACACGTTTGACGAGAGTGGAAATATTTGTGTATGTTACTGATACTTGTACTTGTTACTTAAAAAAGATTAACAGATAAACCAATTTTCAGATTGACTTTTTTGCACATGTAGACCAACCACCGTTCGGTTGCAATGGGTGGCGGGGAACCGTCTGATTTGGTTGTGTTTATGTTGAAACCTAGATCATCATGGATAACTTCGGAAAATGCACCTCAATTTGTAACCGTGTACAAAGCAAGTTGTATGACTCTTTTCACGTCTTTTTTAGATAAAGGTAAAATCATCCGTTAAAAAATCTTTACATGACAAAAATATTCCCCTAGGGTAATTTTTAAATGACTTTATAAACAGCCCCACTCAGGGTTCATACGCAACTCACCACCTCTTGTGCAGATTGGAGTTCAAATGGCATTTATATTGTAATTGGAGGATTGTGTATGTCAGGCACTAACCTTATACCTCAAATTAACTTATTTAACTATGAAGGGAAAGTAAGCATTGCCATTACTGGTACAATTTATTCATTTGATTATCAATATAATATACCTTTAAAGAAAACGAATCAACGTTTGTAATGCATTATTATCTATTATTTAGTTACTTCAAATTTTGAAAGTCCCCGAACAAAATATTACGACAATTACGAGCATATCATGGACTCATGACAGTTTGCACTTGACATTTTCTTCAGAGCGTCATATTTACTTTGCCAATTTAAGACCCATGTACAAAATATCAAGTACCAAAGCAGTTCACTGCTACGCATATACAAAGGACTATGCTAACCAGTGGATTTCATTTTGGAATGAGAAAACGGTGAGCCATATTGTTGCATCATTTCAAAAGTATCATTGATGAAACGGGCAAATGAAATTAATGAATTTCTTTTTTACAATACTCGCGTAGATTTTTAGAGAAAGCATACCTGGGAAGGTGATTGACATAAAGGGCATCAATGATAAGTTTTCCGTTTTGTGTATGGATGCCCAGGGAGTTTATCATGTCTTTGTGTTTAGTGAAACTTGCGTCATCCTGCAACGTAAGAACTTTGGCTCCACCATTCAAGACTATTTTACCAGATATATTGTGCAGCTCACCATCGACGAATAAAGCAATTAACGTTAATGAATTATTGGGCTACTGTTCTATCCCTGCTAGATTTATGCATCGTAACAATGGAACCTTTTGCTTTGTCAGTGACAAAAAACTCCGTAGTTTGCCTGGCTCAAAATGCTATACTCAATTGGAATTATAATTTGTTTACTGAAGAAGGTTCAAAAAAGTTTACCGGAGCGCTGAAGCCAACTAGACAGGTTCACGTTGATGAATTTTCTGGAATTATTGTCAAACCCGGTGAAAAACAGGATCACCTGCTCAAAGTACTTGGGATATTTTGTCGAAAATATACTAGAATGATTAAAAATACAATCAACCATTTTGCTATTATGATAACGCCTTTTTTCATTCCTTTTTTACAGCCGACACTGGACAGTGCTCGTTGCCTCCACGCTATGCGCGACCGGCTTTGCGTAGCACGGGAGTCTGGGAAATTGCAAATGTATGCTTTGCCGACATTAGGGTTTTTGCAAACTTACCGCTTAGACTTAAAGGTAGGATGTATTCGAATTTGAAAAATAAACTTGAAATTAAGCATTCACTATTAAAAAACTCATAAAAACTGCTAATGTCGGTAGGAGGACATTTGCCAAGAAATAAAATTTAACAACGACGGAAGCCAACTTGGTATACTCACAATGAACGGCCGTTTACGCATTTACCAGTTTCCTGAGGTCCGAGAAAGAAGAAAGGATTCGGCGTATAGTGGTCAACAAATTCAACTTTTGTTTTGTGAAAGCTTGACTAGTGTTACGGGGTTCATGTGGGCGGTGGACATGTCGCATCATCTCTGTGCACTTGAAGGAAACAGCATGTATGGTTGTTTACTCTATGTGCATCAGTACATTCGTATGATGCATAAAGACAAGAACCAACGAAATGATACAATAGTTTATGTCACACTTTTATGGTTGTGTTGTACTTGCAGTCATTTTCTTCGAGATGATCAAATTATTGAAACAATTTCTAACATTCCCTCTGGTTGTTATCTTACCAATTATGAGGTGATTCATAATTTGTATACGGGATAATAATATTTATATTTTTTGGAAATTCGACACATGCTGATTTTAAGGGTAAAATATGTGGCATTTTTATAGGATCTCCGTGTCACCCTCATTTTCATGGATAAAGTAATTGAGAATCCCGAGAATCCTTCTGCTAAAATCATTATCGAATTGAAGACGCCTTGCTTATCTAGAATATACGAATCATTAGAGCATGGTGACAACGTTGATGAAGTTTTAAATATTGTCAGTACCTCTCCCTACAGGCACCCTAACCTGAGAAAAATTGTGGGCGATGAAGCGCTCCGACAAGGAGATATTAAACTCGCAGAAAATATTTACACAGAAGATAAAAATTATCCAGGGCTTAGATTTATGGAATACATGAACACTAAAGATTTGGAGCTTCAGAAAGCCCAAATATATTGTTTCTTGGCGGAGTATGAGCAAGCTCAACATTATTTCTTACGTGCTGGAAGAAAGTATGATCGTGCAAAAGCAAT
This sequence comes from Callyntrura sp. NNG-2020, assembly GCA_027744055.1. Classification (NCBI taxonomy): domain Eukaryota; kingdom Metazoa; phylum Arthropoda; class Collembola; order Entomobryomorpha; family Paronellidae; genus Callyntrura; species Callyntrura sp. NNG-2020. The sequence continues at coordinate 25,542 of JAHZNE010007198.1, read as the reverse complement.
TGTTATAAAAGATTCCGTTTCTGTCATTATGATGACGATGATAATGATTAGCAAAAATTACTGAATTTGTTTTTACAGAGACTTGGCCACCAAAATGTGGAGGGATTTAGGAGATTGGGAAAAGGTTAGTTTTTTGAGTGGTTTCAGTTCTGAGGGGGCGAGACCGGAAGCCTTGGAATATCAATATGACATGTTTCAGAGTATCCAAGATTGGGAAATGGCCCTTGATACGAGTGTTAAGTTGGATAATTTCGAGAAAATGTTTGAACCTTGTGCTGTAGTGGAAGATTATGGAAAATTGATAACTGTAATGGAAGGTTTAGGTGCTAGAGATCCGCTGTTACCAAAAATTGGTAGAGTGTTGGCTAGTAATGGACTAATTGAGGAAGCTGTACGTAGAAGCATGAAACGTTTTATACATAAACAGTTTATGTACGTTATAGACATACCTTTAATGAAAATTATTTTCAAATAGGCATACTCCTTTTCGGCATACGGTGAGCCAGAAACTGCCATGAAAATAGCTGTAGATACTCGTCATTGGGATTTGGCCATGAAACTGTCACGAATTTACAACTTACCTCTTATTCAACCTGCTTTAGTAAAACATGTAAAGTTAGTAAAATTGTATATTAACTTCTGCAATAGTTGCTACTTTTCGCCGTTTATTATTGATTCTTGTAAAAACAACGCAAACAACATTTGCAGGGAACTCATTGTGGCGAATCAATTAAATCCTGCAATTCAAATCTTAGATCGTTGTGGGAAAATTGTAACCGCTGGAAAGTTACTAGTTTGGGTAAATTGATAATGGCCTTTTTCGTTTTTATTAACTTGTTAATTTGTTTAACAACGTCTCGATGTTTTACATATAGAAAGGACTTCAGATGCTACAGGATGAATCGTGTGACACAATGGAAGTTAAAAAAATATTTGTTCTTGCCGCAAAAATGCTCTCCAAGAAAAAATGTCGGGTGAAAAAAGGAAACATTCCAATTCCAAATTGTAACGTGAAACAAATTAGCAACGAATCCGAAGAACTGGACTTGGAATTTTTAATCCCAAAGAGTGACCTAGAAATCATGACGGGACATAACGAATGGTGCTGGAATGATCCATGGAGAGGGTCAGAGGCAGTCCATTTTTTAAATTTGGCACAACGGTTTATTTACAGAGGAATGATGGGAAGGGCCTTTAAAGCTGCGATGCACCTTAGGTTGCTTAACACATTTTAACGATGATAATCTTTGCGTTGCGAGTAACAAAAGAATCTTGACACGTCTATTCTGACAGTTAATAACTAATAGAGTAATTATTTACCCCAACAGGAAGTTTGAAGACATTGTGGGATTCGAGAGGATAAATACACTAATTGCTCTCACTGCTATCAACAACGCATATCTCAATGTTGCCTCTAATGCCTTATTAAGGTTGGAAGTGAACGGGGATGAATACTCTGAACTATCTTTCCATTTGTTTAAAGACCACGCCCCAAAAGATCATGACGTATGCTTAGTTCAATGCCCGGGGTAAAAATCCACGACTAAGGCGTAATTTTTGTTGTACGATAAAACTTGGAGTTTTTCCTACATTATCGACATTTTATTACAATTTGTAGATGTGACGAAAGAATTCCTGACTTTTATTCTACCTGTCCGATATGCCACATGCCATTCATAATGTGCATATTTTCTGCCTGTCCCATATCCAGTGGAATGGAAAGGTGGACATGTCAAACGTGCTCCCGTAATGTAGAACTCACGAAGAGAGATCGGTTTAACTATTGTTTACTTTGTCACAGTCAAATAAATTAATTTAATGTTTTCTAAAGTTGATAATGATTTCGAAATTATGTCGTATTGTAGTTACGAAAATGATTTTTTGTAAACTTGTTACAATACAAATGCATATAAAATGTAAATAAACTTGTCTGCAATTTTGCAATAAATGCTCGCAAGTCGCAATGTTGAATGTAAAGATTAGTTGAATATATGGATTTTCGTGCATGTGACAGACAACGCCTTAACTGGCGTTGCATTGCCATCTATCTGTCGCCATTTCTGAATGTTTAGCACAACAACTTTTTGTCAGTTTACTAGAATTGTATTACATACAGCACAGGGCACGACGCACCGCCACGATATTATATTATCGTAGGGGCGCGAAAGAAAGCTCCTTAGTTAGCTATAATAAGTTGTTTTTGGGTACGGTCTAGGAAAGCATTTAACGAAATATTTAATATATTCTCGTCTGAAAGATCAAACTTTTAATTTGCTTTGCGCAAAGTAATTATAGGTTTACATTTCCGTTTCATTTCCGTATGGTGGTATGGTCTGAGTGGGTCTGCGTGATGAAATGAAAAGCTGCGTAAATGGAAATCCAGCGGGTTGGCTTAATATTACAAGAATATGCAATGCGCCCCTTCATAGATTTTTATTTGATTTAAGAGAATCTTTGCTGGAATTGATGAAACTTACTCGCGTGTAAACAAATCTGTGATAAAAGAATGAAGTTTTTTTTGTATAAAATGAAGTTGGAAATTGGAACACATGAGAGAGGGAGAGAGAGAGAGAGAGAATGTACAGGCTGAGTCAAGCTATAAAATATTATTTGGATGATACATGATGATGTAGAGCGATTTTTTAAACGAGACGCAGAGTGAAAGGAGAAGAAGGAGAAAGGAAAGTGAGCCCACTTTGAATTTTCAGCCTTTCCAATAAATATATGGGTAGCGAAAAGCGAAAGAAAGTTACACCAAAAATTGATTTCTATTATCAGAAAAGAAAAATAGTACAAAGCAGTTTCTCTCCTCTTTTTCAATGGCAGCCAGTAACCAGATTCTTCCAGTTTTTTCTTTTAGTGTGGGTGTACAACGAATGGAACAAGAATGCAGCAAAATGAGCAAAAATTTTATATATTTTTTATTACACCATGCATTTTGAAAATTATTGGTATTATCAACAATTTGATATAAATGTGGAATTCTTCACATATCAATGTTTCATATGTCAAATTAAATAAATTAAATGGTTTTCAATGGAACAAGATCCGACAGCGAGGCAAGTTGTTTTACTATAACGCTGGATGAGTCATCTATCAGGAACATGGAATGTGAATGGAAAAGTAGAATGTAGAATGATCACATTAACCTTAAGATAACTCTGCTGATTATTGGCCATATGATAACATTACGTACAGCTGTAAACATTATCTTTATTATACTAATCGTTGCAAAAACAAGAACTCCGTGTGAACACACACTATAACGGACAAGATGACGGGAGCGAAAAGCTGCTCCACATTTTTGCGTGTCCATTTTCTTTCCCCCGCATCGTGTGTGCCCATGCCCATATATCTTTGATCAGCAGATCAGCAAGTGTACAGGCTTCTGTTTGTGTATAGAGTATGTACTAGAGCGAATGCAAAAATCCCTGAACTGCACACACCAGAGTCAAATATCTTCCGAAAAAGCAATAAGATACCTACATTAACGCTATCTTATCACTATTACGCACAGATTTTTGATAAGCTTGCGCGCTTTGCAGTCACATAGCACTTTAAACAACACAATATTTGCATAGACAGTATTTTCGCTGTTCTAGCGAACGTACAACATCCGGTGTTGTGCTATTGTGTTTGCTCATTGTGATTATCATCTGGATGGGATATATCCAACTTCACGAAACGGAGCAGTATTAAAAAAATTGGAACTGTGTGACTGCGACTCTGAACAGTATTTTAAATATATTTTTTTTGTATCCCACCAAGAGTCCATGATCCTGTAGTGAAACAAAAAAATTAACGGCAATTTTCCTCCTCTTGATGTGATTTGGGTAAGCAAATAAAGGAACAGCTGTTTACTTAACTTTTAGTGGCTTCGTTTGATGCTAGTAAAAGGAAAAGTTGTTGGTACTAATTGCAATTATTTAGTAAAGCCTGTGGCTATATTTTTATTTCAACAGATGAAGGCATAAAGTGGCTATAACTAAACAGGAACAGCGCTTTTGGGCTAAGTTGTGCATTCATTCCCAACTTTCGGGTGTTGGTGTTATAAACTTTGTGTGTGAAGTTTGTGTTCATTGAAGTAGCTTGTATAATGGCGTCTGGAGTGTTTCGTCGGCTACTTGTACGTTTGTTTTTTGTTTGTTTACTATTTGATTAACGTTAACGCGAAGGTTGTAGTTGGTAGTATCAAGTACCTACCTATTTACACTTTTCTATAATTGGTATTGGTAATAATGAATGATGATGACTAATACTTTTCGAAATAGCCCATCAACCGCAGTATCCAAAATGCTCGTTTTGCATCCACACGAACAGTAACTTTGATACCCGGTGATGGAATAGGTCCTGAAATATCTGCCGCTGTGCAAAAAATTTTCTCAGCTGCCCAGGTAAATATTGTCTTTGTAGTGCGGAGTAGGACTGCACGATTATAAGATGGCACACGACTTACTTATATTATTTTAATCACACAGGTGCCTATTAATTGGGAACCGGTTGATGTAACACCGGTAAAAGGGCCAGATGGGAAATTTGGAATACCACAAAAAGCCATCGACTCCGTCAATAAACATCAGATAGGTTTGAAAGGACCACTTATGACACCCATTGGAAAAGGTCATAGATCTCTCAACTTGGCGCTCAGAAAGTAAACTTTTAACTCTTGACCAAACCCGAAAGATTAATGAATTACCGTGTTGTTCTTGCAGCTAATATACAATATCATATTTTACAGAAGTTAACAATTCATGCACAGTATGCAACTCCGTTGTTGGACAGACCTAGCTATAAATACTCACAAAAAATCCTTTTCAACAATCCAAAAAACTTTTTACCCTGAAGGCGTATGTCCGACGGTCTCTTTCTTCGCTGCTGCCGAGAAGCGTCGAAGAAATTCCCTGAGATCAAAATGGAAGAAAAATATTTGGATACAGTATGTCTAACTATGGTCCAAGATCCATCGCAATATGATGTTCTAGTCATGCCCAATCTTTATGGTGACATTCTATCGGATCTTTGTGCTGGATTGGTTGGAGGTTTGGGATTAACTCCTTCAGGAAATATTGGGCTCAATGGTGCTATTTTTGAATCTGTATGTTTCTACTTCGTATTGTAATTATTGTTCTATTACTTTGTTTGATAAATACTAAATAAGGCAAATTTTAATTTGACTTCAAGGTTCACGGAACAGCTCCAGACATTGCTGGACAGGACAAAGCTAATCCAACAGCGCTTCTCCTTTCTGCCGTTATGATGCTGAGGTAATGGTGGTACTGTTGCACGCTTGTATGTATGAAATCGCTTGAATTAATCTTGTTATAATAATTTATACGATTGTATTTATGTAGGTACATGGAACTGGGCACGTATGCTACCAAAATTGAAAAAGCATGTTTCGATGTCATTAGGGACGGCAAAACGCTAACTGGCGATTTGGGCGGAAGTGCAAAATGTTCGCAGTTTACAGACGAAATTTGCAAAAAAATTGAGTCTTCCTAATTCTGCTTTTCTTGGACATTTTAATATTTCCTAGAGCGATTAATTTGCCTATGTCTATCCTTCAGGAGATGGGTCTATATAGGATTTCACCAGTCAATCGCGTACAATATTTGATGCAACTTTAGAGTGATTATTAAATCAAAGATTTCAGTAAAAATAGTCTACTTAAGGAATTATGCAAAAGTTCTTGTAGATGAACGTATAAATTAAATTATAGAAAAAACGATTAAAATATATCATCTGTAAGATTCTGATATCAAAGTATTTTAAACTTTTATTTACAGTCATTAACGAATGGGCATTTTCCTTTTAAACACTTAAGTACAGGGGAAAACTAACTAAGAACACTCGTTCTCTATATTGTTTAAAGAACACTCAGAAGGTACTATTGTTGGAAAATATGCACATTTAAAGGTCTGAGCGATTACAATTATTACACGTGCCATCATCGTTATCATTATCATATATATGTGGACCTACTTCAAGTGGAAGCTTGACTTTCATTGTGTGTATTTCGCAAACAAATTTTTATCGACGTCAGTCATTTTCCCGCTCCTTACTTTTTGTTCATTTGTACATAGATCCGGTGGTGATGCTAACGTTAAATGATCTTACATTATGATCTCTACCCTCTAATCTCGGTTTGAACGATCTGAATTTCGTTACACAAAAGCTCATAAATATTGCATAGGAAAAATTGTGTAAGAATTAACGAATGCATCTTTTTATTTTATTAAATTATTGGGAAACCAAAAGATTCCTTCTGCATGTAGTATGCGTATGATTATATTATGATTGAGTTAAAAATTACCCTCTCTATGATTACTATCACCCCTACATGTATTTTCATTCTATCTTGATATTGTAATTTATAAATGCCTACATATATTGACCTGGAAGACATGGAAGCCAAGCGTCTCCGTTTTCTAAAATAATTTCTGAAACAATTACATCACAGAAACGGTAAAAGAATTTAATAAAAAAAAATGAGCGCAATATTCCCATTATACGTTTACTTGTTCTTGTATTCAACAAGCAGCAAGCAGCTCACTATTCCATACAGCTTGTTTTTAACAGTTGTGATCCAGTTAAAACCACATTTCAAATTTTATGTTGGACGGGATACAAACACCTTGTTTCAAAATGTCCTCACTCACAATCAAGTATGGATGTGCATTGTCCATTACATGTACGCAATGCATCCTACAAAATTAAAATACGATGTTTACAATTTAGTGTGTGCAATGCATACTACGTTTTGTCTTATACTTGCCATTTTCACCCCTCTATCACGGCTTCAAAAGGCTAAGGTTTGATATTGATCTTGATTGAACAGTGAACTGTTTATCAGTATATATATGTAAGAGTGCGTGTATAAAGAAACTTTTCTTGTTGATTCTGACTGAGAGCGCCTGGAGTCTTTTAAATACAGAAAATGGCAAAACCTTTGCTCTTTACTTAAAAGAGCAAGTACTCAGGCTGCTGCTTCTTCGCTGCTTCTCAGCTTTATTTTGCTTGGCGAAATAAGGAAAATCCTTGTGGAAATCGAGGTATCGATCAGGCAGCTAGCACTGCGTCACCGACCTTGAAAATGTGTTTCTACGTAACAGTGTGCCAGAGAGGAGTAAATAGTGAATAATAGCGAGTAGTGGTGGTGGTGGTGGTGAGGCTGTGAAGAGGATAAAAACAAGATGGAATGCACGTCTGCTGCTAAATTATAAAAACTCTTTACTGTGTAGGCTTACCTCATCCCTAACTTACAACAGCGCGTCTTGTCTTTATACTTTGCGTTGTACTCACTCACACATGTCATTTTGTACTTGCTAATACGTTTGTGGTATAGACATCGTGCATTTCATCTGATTTTAAAGGCTTGATGCATTATATCATGTCGTGTGTGTGCTTTTTCTACTATAAATAACAAGTTTCTTTAGTCTGATATAAAAGGTGTTTTCGGCCAAGTTATTACCTGCTTGTTAATATTATTTTATAAAGGGTAGTGGTCTGGTCATCTTGCTTCTACAACTATAAATAAGCAGTGTGCAGTTGAATAGATATCTCTGCATGTTTTATAAATGATATAGATATTTAACATTACTACTACAGCTGAAGTGAGCTTTTGCACAGATTGATTTACAAATTGAACGAAAACAAATATGGTTTGATGAGAACAATATTTCGTTTTCTATACGGCAACAATGCGAAATAAAATTATGGCGCAATTAACTATATTTTTAAGTCCGTGTTATAATTAAGATGAGGCATTCGAAAAAACAATAAATGTTTGTATGGTTTATTATTTCAGCATATTGCATTATTCCGATTGTGGTATGATATTGTTAAGCGTTACTATAAACGCATAAAAATAAATATGAAAATATTTCATCAAAACGACCATTACGTTGAGTTCTTACAACACATTATGAGGTTATTCGTTTATCGCTGTATAATTATGTCTTGTGTCGCAATCTACAAAATTTGTTTCCATGGAAATAAACCTTGCTTGTATACATTTATCATATCATAGAGTAAAAAGGTATCATAGAGTAACCCATACAATGTTAAATCCTATATTTCGGTGAAGGTCAAGAAGAAAATACTTACGATACAATATTTACTACGTTTGCGTTTCCGGGAACTTGAGTAGAAGATTCTTATGTTTAATTTTGGAGATTACCTCATATAACACCGCTACAATGTAGAATAAAAAGAAAAATATCGTGGTTCGGTTCACTAGGTAACGCAGGTTCACGCAATGCTTTTTCTTCCACGTGTTCCCCATGTGTGTAACATTGTGAGGATAAGTGGGGTCATCGAATGTTTCCCGACTAATTCGTTAAGTATATTAGGGAACCGCAATGTTCCCCGAACTTGGCTAAATGTATTTGGAAGATAACAATATTAAAGCGTTGGTACAAGGTAAAACAGGCGAGTATCTTCAATCTCTGGTTTGGACCATGAGTACCATGACTTTTGATCATTTACTTAATCAATCTCATTGGTTAATGTTACGCATAATTTCAGAATGAAGCGTAGTTTAACTAAATGAACTAACAAAAAAGGAACGGAAAATTCCCGATTCACATGGGCTTTTCAGGTTTACCCATGTTAATTTATTTCAACGGAAACGAGCAGTCTTTCTATCCTTTTCTATTGTGTAACTAAGCCAACTAAACAAACAGTGTTAAAAGTTTCGCATCACACCTGGTAAAAGTAACGTTTGTCATAGACAGTGAAATGATATGCAATACCATTGTTGGAAAAATGGGGAAAATAGCAAAAATATCCAAGGGGAAAATTCCGATTTCATGCAAAAACTAAAAATTTCAAAATACATCTTTCCTATGTGATTGGGATTTTTTATATCGAAATGGTTGCCGTTGTATGTATGCGGCTTCGGATATAATCTCAAATTCTCAAGGCAACGAAAACATAAATGTGAAGACATCTAGCTAGTCTCTAACATATGGAAGGTTGAACTCCTATGGTGACAAAAATTTCCCCACACATTTTAAATGGAAAGGAGATTCCTTTCCCTACGGAACGGTATATGGCAGAAAGACCGAGCCCCTGAGACTGAGTCCGGAGTATCAAGGGTGAAGAGTTCATTACCTACCGGAGAAATTTTTGCATTCAATGCAAATGACATGGCTTCATTTAAAATACATGATAAAAAGCGGTGGTGGGTCTAACCTGACTCTTGATAACTGTGGATAGAATAATCATAGAATCAAATGCGGCTAAGGACTACTTTGTGCTAATAATGGCACACAAGCAACCGAAAGAAAAGTTGCTGAAGAATAGTAATTTAACCACCATTACTAAAGAGTAGCGGCATTAAACATTTTTGAATAAAGTTTCACAAACAGGAACTACCTATATAGATGTTTAATTGGTAACAATGCAATATGCAATGAATATGAAATACAAAGTATAGAAAGCTCATCATGGTATTACATAATCATTATTTAAATCTCGTAATCATATATTGAAATTATACTTGCTCTACGGCTAGTGCAGGCAGGCAAGCATTTTTTATATCGACTTTCATGTTATTTTTGCTTTGTGAATATTTTTGTTGACAAGTTTTTCTTGTTAGTTATTTCATATTTCAGGTTTTCGTTATTTCAGGGTAAAGACTGCTGCTGAGCCGAGCCATTGCTGAAGTGTTATATAAACTGCAAACCTGTCTCAACGCCTTAAATTGTACGGACCATGGATGAGATCAACTTTTTTCACTTACACTCATAAATATCCATTCCTCTTTATAAAAGATAAGTCGCAATATTAGTCTCATGATATTTTGGAGTACCTTGTTGCTTGGATGGTAAATTATACTTGCTGATGTTGCAAATAAAGTCTTTAAACGTTTTATTCACATACAAAGCTCCAAATTCCACTGCACTCAGCTCGTTTTGTACATGTATACAACGTACGTGTGGTAGTGTATACTGTTTCTATATAAAACGACGTTCATATATACACGTCGAATAATATGAGTTTTGTTCAAAAGATGAAGTCACTAACATGTCATCTCTAACAGATGAGAATTGATAACAATATTACTCCAAAATATCTCCACTCCATGTCGTAGTCATCATCATATAGTCATATGGCGCTACATAAAAAGTATTCCCTTAATTATTAAAATATGCATATATATACATATGTATATTATTTGAATCTTTAGGTGATCACGACCACTTCTCTGCTGCGGGGTATAAAAGCGTAAGTAAATACTATATGTACTACTTCATTTACAAATGTCTGTACAAATTACAATACATGTGCATAGCACACCACAGCGTTTTACGATTGGAGGGAGTTGAGCAAAAGAAATAAAAAAATGTAATGCTGCTTGTTACTACTTACTTACTACCACTGTACCGTCATAGTCATACTGTCATGCAGAAGCAGCGAACATGCAATGAACTATTAAAACACCTCCGTGTACCTAAGACCTGCTTAGTCATACGATAAAATTGTTTGGAGAAAATACGTTTAAGCTTGTATACTGACTTCATCCTTTTATAAGCTGCACAATGTACAACGCGCCGTGCAAAATGTGAATAGTTACCATATATGTCATCAGAAAGAGCGTATTATTATAGAGTGCCATATAAACATTCATGCACGAATATTTTTAACAGGCACATTTCTTATTATCAAGTAGGATTTTTGGTATGACCGAATTGAACTAGTCATAGCCATATAGGCATTGCCAAAGAAAGAACCGCGTCACCTTCCAAAATGTTTTCTAGAGGTTGGGCTAACCCTTTCACATGTTGCAAAGATCTGAATAAGAATCCAACAAACTATATAAACATACATGGCCAGCAGTGACTGATATATTGTGTGTGGCATTCCAAAAAGCTGGTTCTACAACTATCTGCCTCCGACCAGCTAGCTACATGAAGAACTTGACGATGATGATGATGTGATGTGATATCGTCTACATGAGTTTGAGGTACAACTTGTATTCGTGCGTTATATTAAGTGGCCGCGGATAAGGATGATATAAAAAATATATTCTTAACGTAGTATGGGGTATATATGTGGGTTGGTTAATTATAAGAAAAACATCCATACAACAAAGTGATCTAACAACCACACACAAATAGGTACGTGTATACAATATACGTAACATAAATAACCAGCCCCGAAGAACAGATTATACATCCATACACCCGAAACCATCGCGTTATCAAAGTTGACTTCTCTCTCTCGTTCGTCTCTCTTTCTCTTAACTCGACCATAAGAACATACAAAAAATGCAACTAACCACAAATAAGAAATAAGCAAAGTAGTAAAATGTATGCGGGTGGGTTGTTCAATAAGAATTAGGCTTGCAGACCCACCCTCTATTCTTCGGTGGATAATAAAGTGTACCTTGGTAGAAGTAAAAAATTGCACTTTGTGTATGCGAAAATTAGCCAGGTAGTTACCCATTGTAATGACAGTACCCCCTCCACCCTGGCGTAGGGAATGAACAGATGTATTTTGTGAGCATATATCACAATATCACCCCGTATAGAGTGGTTATACCAAAAAAAGACAGACTTTATGGACTCATCGTCATCACATATGGAGATTGAGCATTGAGTCACTGCTCACAATACCAAGCAAAGGAAGGATTATGGATGGCTACGTAGATAGTAGATACCAAAACTATTGGACGTTTTCAAGTGTTCTGCTCACAAAAAGGATATCACGGATGCATGTATTTCGTTACATGTGTATATAGAGAAATGGTATGAATATACCACACATTTTACACGAACGCGAGGAGACGAGAAAAACAAAATGTACCAACAACACTATGGGTTAAACATGTATCAATTTATGCTTATAACGGCGACGTATTTTAGACTGCATATAGGTCCTATCTACGTAATTCTTAGGGAAAGGTTTTGTTCCCCATCTGGCATCAGTGGTTGATGTGGGTTCTGGAAAAAAGAGGAGAGTCGTGTGACGAAGGCATTCCGTCGGTCGACGCGTTTGACGATTCACTCTGCGATTGGGGCCCATGAGAAGTGACGACGAGACACGTAAGTCGCTCTTTGAGGATTCCCTTTCCTTTCATTATTATTACTACTGCCATACAAACATACAATTCTCTTTTGGTTGTGTTCCCTGGTGGCTCCTCTCTCTCTCCCTCAAACACACACTTTTGCTTACTCACTTTGCTACTATTACATAGCTCAGCGGAGTGTGTTATATATGTACTACCTTGTATTTTTATTTCATTCACTGTGTCAGCTTTTCAAAGCATCATCATCATCAACAACAGTAGAACAGCAGCACATCATCCACATCGTGTAATCATCAACATCGTATCATACACACATCACACATCTGAAAGAAGAGCACATCAAGTTTTTTTTACTTCATAAGCTTCCTTTACCTCGTTCTGTAGTAGAAAAGTGATAGTAGTACACATAACTATTTAATCTTAATAAAATAAACAGGGGAATACGATTCATATTGATGTTTGTGTAATGTGCATGTTCTGGTGATGGGTGACAAAAACATCAACTCCTTCTCCCCGGTGCGGTGCTGGTGGTGGTGATGTTTGAAAAACTGATATTTCATATTTTACAAAAATCCACTTCCTGTTTAGTGGTTAAAGGCTATCCTCGTGATATCGACGAGATTTTTTTACGTTGCTTTTCTTTGCCAAGTACACACACAACATCAATAATTAGTAATACAGCAATGCGCTATGAGGATGTTCATGGTAGTTGACTCTCCACACGAAGTACTATTTACACGTAAAATATTTTTACACAAAATGTGACCAAATATTTTGTTTGGGAGTATACACGCATTGTTATCTTCATTATACAACTAACTGAATGAATGTCGCTACTCTATTCCCCATAAAAATATTTTATTACATAATAAACTGTTTTTGTGTGGCCACAAGTAATTATTGAATACATTGTTGTTGTTAATTCTTGTGAAAAGTGCAACGGAGAAAACATGAAAAGTTCCATTGATTTGTCATGTTTCGATGGCCAGTCTTAAAAAATGGTAATTAAGATTGTGCATTGTGCACTTTTTAACGCTCATTCTTATTATGAAGGTTTGTTTGGAGTCTAAATGCAAAAATACAAGCACTCTGGATTTAATTGGTAAATGTATTGTACGAGTAATTAGGAGAAATGAGACATCTAGGAAATATATAAATGTTTGCTAGCTGAGGCAGAGGTATGCACCACCACGTGTAGTTTTTGTTTAGCAAATGCGCGTCTACCATTTGCAAAGCATTCTCTCTGTACATGTTGTATACTGACAAAGAATGTGGATACAGGTTGCACTATGGTAAATTACGCAAACGCCAGCAAGTTAATATCGCTCCTTGGAATCAACTAAATCTCAGTTAACTAACTGAACTTTTAGTTTTTAACCTTATATAGTATTACCGTGCCAGGATCGTAACTAGCAAAAAAGGTGAACAGGAGGATAATACGGTAAGCCATATAGTGTGGCCCCGTACGCGTTTGTGCGTGTACAAATACGAAATCACGTTACGCTGAGAAAATCCAATTTGATCCCATCTGAGAAAGTGACCTTTCTTTGCTGAGTGGTTGCCTCCATATCTTGCGAATAAATATCATGTTCATTTAAACTGCAAACAAGTGTATCTACTAAAAGTCTAAACATTAGTTTCATTCTCTCTCTATTGGGCAATTTCTGTTGAACTCCAGATATCGTACTTAACCAATTACTACTCTGAAAATTGTTTACACGTGGAAGTAGATTCATTTGAAATTGTGCACCATATCCATTTTCATACTTTTATTAAGTATTTCATATATAGAGCGATGATGAAATAGCTTTATCTTTCTACCGCGTTATACATTTGCTGCAAAGTGCTAACGACTAGTAGTAGTAGAAGTAGTAGTAAGTAGTAGCAAAAATGAGCTAGCGCTTCTGCTCCACAATCGCACACTTTTGTATATATCAAACCAAATAGATTACTAGATTACACATAGATAGAACGCTTGTTGCAAATGTAGGCTGTATTTTTTCAACGGATCGCAATCACGGAGTTGTCATTGTCAAGGTCGTGGGTGCATTGCATTTTATTGATATATATATATATAAATTACGTATATACCATATACCCCAGATATTTTTAATGCGCCTAGATTATAGTAGCATGCACGCATTTACAATTGATGATTCAAACGACTAGTTGATTAAAAATTTGTGAAACAAAAATTTTCTGCTCGTTTTACATTTCCTGCCACTTCGAAGAAAGCCGGTTTTAACATTTAGACCTCCACGTGTATTTTTGCACGTATAATTTTACAAAAGCCTTCATTTCTTTTTGCTGCTTGACAATTCGTTTATAACTTCATTCGAGATAGAAACAGTGTAGTGTGTATACATACATCTTGGTACTCGACTTTGACATGATTATATATTTTTTAAAGTAATATTTAATCAAGATATGACGTATGTGATTGTAGCGTTCATATCATCCATCATAAGCACGTATTATTAGTGAGCAAAGAAACCATGATTAAATTTATTAACTCGACCACACAATAATGACACATTGAGCTGCTGATAATCCACTGCAATCAAAAGGGAAACTGCATAAATGCCCACACTGCCAATAAAATTATTATGGGTTAATTGAAAACTCTTAAGGATAAATTCAATATTATCATCAGATAAATTGTTCAAGTATGGAGTACGGATCGTCTGTTTGTTTGGCCGACGGCCGGTTGATTCATATTTTATGTGTTAGTGTCAGATTATACTGCTTCAAAACTGACAGAGGCACAGGTGATACTGACAACAACGATAGTATCTCATCAGGACAGGACAGAGAGCTCTAACAATGATTATAATTGCCCAATTAAAGTGGAAACCAAGTTTTAATTTCTTAATCCTTCCTACAACGTAAAAGCAACGTTTGAATAATCGATACTTGGAAGTACTAGTAAGATATGCTAAAACACTAACCAAGTAGTGATTTCGTCGAAAAAACAAAGGAAAGGAAGCACATAAAAAGATTTCAATGTGAAGGCTGTGTGCGCTGCCAACGTAATAGACGTTGTATGTGAAACAGCTCATCACGAAAAGTGGTAGCAGTTCCCCAAAGTCGGAATTCTCCGCGGCAGCTTGACACGGAAAGTTGATTTTATTTACATGTGTGTGTTTGTCTGAAATAAAATGTGAGTCTCGCTCATACGCATACCATGTACAAGTTGGTATTGTATCGCGATCTCGTGAACCTCTATCTAATCACTCTCATTACTACAATTATTATTAACGCAGTAAGGATTTTTCATGTTGGCGATGACGATAGTAAAAAAAGGCAAAAGGGTTATGCGATGACGTGTGCAAACCACTATGATTATCCGCCTGAAAAGTAGAATCATCATCATCTCCATCTCCTTATTCACAAAACATTTTTGCATTGTACATAACAACAACTTGCATAGAGCCTATCAGTGGTGGTATGAAGAAGCACAAGTCGTCGTAAGTAGATGTAGTAGTGGTGGTGGTGACTGCTTTTTATGAGGTAGGTAGGTAGTCTGGTCGTTAGTCTATTTGCTATGCACAAGTTATAGCCTAGGCGCTGCTGCTGCTGCTGCTCTGGTGTTATTATGAGAAGCAAGTTGCGTTCTTTCATGGGAAAAAGCAAAAAGTAGTGATGACGCACGAAATATTATTATAGTCTGTGTACTTTTTGCACAAGCACGGTTCCTACCTACGTCGTCCATGCATACATGGTACGCTGATGATGATGATGATGATGATGAGGAACATGTAAGCAGGCCTATGTTGGTTGATGATGCTGTGAGTCTGAATGTTCATGAATTTTTATCGAGGATAGCATCAGACCGAGAGACCATGATTTACGCTAGACATCATTTAAGCACTCATTACTATTACATTTTATGTAAGATGAGGAGGATAAACAACAAAGGGTTCATTTCGCAGTAAGCAAAACGACGAGCTGATTCTATCGTAAAGTTAAGTTAGTTGTGTTTTCGTAGTCCGACAGACAGTAAATAAATAAAACCTATACAGTTCAAAAAGTAGTTTGCTGGTTGGGGAAATACAAAAAAATGTACAAGGAATAACATAACAAGGCTGTGTAACACGTACCAATTTTATCGTAGTTAAACTAATAGCTAATCGTACCATTCTTACGTAAACATAACAAACACACTACTTACTACTCAAACGTTGCTGGTTAGTGGAGAATCCGGAATAAAAGGATATAGAATTAAAGGAAACAAATACGACTTAATTATTATTAACGTCAATATTGTCATCGTCATTATCATTTACGTGTGACGGTGCACATGTCCTGACTTTTAGTACGTACATGTAATAACATTTGTGTGCCTACGTGCTTTCCATCAGCAGCAGCAGAAACACGACATACATTTTTTCTCATCGCCAAAAGTCATTGCCAATGGAAGAGAGCTTTTACCACAATAAAAATATTTAGGAAAATGTGCTCCGCTGTTGTCCTTTAAAGTGGTTCCCAATAAAATTGAAGGTGAGTAAAAATGGTTTTCTTGATTTTTCCCCTTATTTGTAGATCGAATCCCCTCCTGGCAAAACCGTTCCACAGTGGCGGTCTAGATGGAAGTGATTGTTCCCGCTGACGTAAAACGTGATCCAGACCTGGAGGCTTCAGGCAGAAGTTTATCTGTACATGGTAGACAACGCGCAACTGCAGCGTTGTCAACTTCCTCCGGTGGAGGACACAGCAGAATCACGTCAATAAACTCTTCCTCCGGAAATAATTTTCATCATCACCATCACCCACATTCAATCGCTTCCTCTGCAACAAGTCTCATTTCGAGTTCAGCTCCGGTTAGAATAACGACCCTAAGTGGTCAGCAACTACAGACCATGGCCAAATCATCAGGACTGAGCGTTGTGCATGTTACAGTTCCTCAGGTGTTTTAAACGTTTTCGCTAAACATCCAGTAGTAGTGCAAGCCACAAATTTAAAAGCGTCATTTGGATGCTCCGTATGAATATTTTCCCTTCGCAACTTTCATTTTAACACCGTTATTGTCCCTTCCAGTCGAGGCAGCGGACGATCATGTTATTTTCTAATTTTATTCAATGCTACTTACGTTATT
Source organism: Callyntrura sp. NNG-2020 (assembly GCA_027744055.1). Taxonomy (NCBI): domain Eukaryota; kingdom Metazoa; phylum Arthropoda; class Collembola; order Entomobryomorpha; family Paronellidae; genus Callyntrura; species Callyntrura sp. NNG-2020. The sequence goes on along the minus strand of JAHZNE010007198.1, from coordinate 8,413 downwards.
CTTTGTATTACTTTACATCTGATCTGTATTAATCTTTCCTTTTTTAATTGGAAGCATTGCGATTTGTTTCTTCAGGTCTATACTTTCATGCATTGATTAGTTGTGATTTTAGGCAATAGTAAGAAACCGGTACATATTTTTAGATATTTTGATTTAACCGATTTCTATTTACTGTACAGCACTTTTTTAAATGTTTTATTTCCACTATATATGCTTCTATTTAAATTGGCTGTATCGTTGAACAGCAGTTCAACAGGATATGTGCCTACCTAGAGAATAGGTCAACATTGCAATTATCGTATATGCAATGCAATGCATAATTTATCGTATACTTATCTTGCAACGCACATACTATCTGTCGTATATATGTAGTAGCAATTAATTTTCCTACTTCTTTGACTTTCGTTAATAATCTGAACTCACTTTGTGTATAAAGAGATAACAATGCGTCATTTTGTTACAAAACACATTACGTTTTATTGGCCGTTACGTTTGTAGTGATTGAATTGGTTCCATTTTTGTATGCATTTCTTTATATAGTTGAGAAGTTATCTTACTCAACAGCCTATTCATAGATTTAGCATGCACTACTTTCTCAGTCCTGCAATTTTTTTTTACTGATTTTGATTTTGATACAATTCTCTCTTTGGTTTGGCTATCCGTCTTCACCCTGAATTTATTTTACTTTTGACTATATTATATATGTTACGGTATTATTGAGTCCTGATGGAAGAGTAATTCCTGTTATAAATCTTGCAAATTTTGATTTTTGCATTGTCTTGTGTTAGTTGATGTGCTTAACATCAGCAGTCGCATACCTAATTATTGTGTATGGGTGTGAGAGACACGTGCAAAAATGAACGTAAAAATGCATATTTGGTTGCTGATCTGAATACTAGAGAATATATCATATGACTTTGTTAACATTATGATTCAACAAGAAATTGTGTTGTTGAAATTCCAGCAAAGTGTCATCCAGTCCCCGTCAGTAATACAAAGTGCTGCCGGTCAGTTGCTACAAAAAGGTAACGTGATCCTTGTGAAACAAAATCCCAGTGTAATCCAAACTGCTGGAGGTGCCATACAAGCTGTGCAAGTAGTCGGAAGCCCTCACAGTGACGAATCCTTGTCAAACGACGGGATTGATCATCCCGACATCGTTGGTAGATCGTCGGATAAAAAAAGAAGAGAAATCCTGTCGCGTAGGCCTTCCTATAGAAAAATATTTAGCGAGCTAAGTGGTGCGGAAATTTCAGGTACGTATGTATTTTTATTTTTGGGAGTTTGATTCATAAAAAGTGACCGAATGTAACAAAGTGAGAATTTCATGAAATGCAATTTTTACACATCCGAAAATAGGAGATAAAGGCGATTCAGCGACAACTTCGGAGTCTAGTCAAGACGCTGACGGTTCAAGTGGTGCAGGAATAGTGATCGGAAACACGCAGTACCCTCCAGGAGTAGTGAAAGTCATACCAGCTAACGCCCTGGGTCTGGGACAGGTCCCGTCAGCGGAGGCATCCAACGTGCCTGCCGCTGCGCTTCAAACTATAACCATGACGAATGCAGGTACCGCAGGTGGGACAATAGTGCAGTACGCCCATTCCCAAGATGGGCAGCAATTTTTTGTTCCAGGTAATAAAAGATATGCAATTATTCCAAATATTTTGCCATATGTTTCGTTTACCACATGATGTCCTATGAATGCGATTGTAAACGAAGCCTTGCACTGACTGCGTTCTCAAAGAAGTAGTGCCGATATGATTAGGTTGAAACAGTGCCATTGTCAGAGGGACCTGTGTAAGACCTAATCACATCCATTACTTTTGTTACACTAATATTAACAGTCGGAAGCGAGCTTCAGACATATACCATTCGTCCCGTATCTTCATCTTCAAGCAGTTCATCTGTTGTAGTTGCAGGCAGTTTATCTGGAGGCCAACATGGAGGAGATGAAGCAAATAAAAAGCGAGAAATCAGACTCTTAAAAAATAGAGAAGCGGCCAGGGAATGTCGTCGAAAGAAGAAGGAGTACATCAAATGCCTTGAGAACCGTGTGGCTGTGTTAGAAAACCAAAACAAAGCTCTGATAGACGAACTCAAATCCCTTAAGGAGCTGTACTGCCAGCAGAAAACGGAGTAGAGGATAAATCTTTATATTAACTAGCTAAAACTATATTTAGCAGTGCAGTGATAACTTCCGTGTGTAATGTTTTTACAAACGGTTACTAGTGTACGAATATATTTATATCATGTACATAAAACTGTAACTTCATATAAATTACAAAAAGCTATTGTTACGTAAAATACATTATTGCAACCGAAAACTTACTACCTACTATTCAACAATACAAAATAAATATAAAATTAATATTAATTGATACGATTAAGAGAGTAAAAACCGTCAGGAGGATGCTTAAAAGTAATTATCTCCTCAGATGTATCAAATACATATGACGGAATAGGAGTTTTCGAAATATTTTTGTTTTCTCTTTAATTGGAGCTATATTTTATTGTTTTCTAATTTCGAATGTACTTTTGAAGTTGTCACTGGACGTGTAATTGATGAAGAAATTTATATATCGCAAATGTCTTCTGTAATTAACTCATTTATCATGTGACATTTAATTAATTATCTCAATAAAGTGCTTCATTAAATATTTTGAATGATCTACACGAAACATTATAAGATTTTATAGTATTCCAGAAACAACATTGTCTTCTACCGTTACATATTTGTCAATCAAGCATTTTTTAAATGCACGAATTCACTTTGTAAGGGGCATAGTTAGTAGATAACTTTTAAAAAGGCAGTTAAGTGAAAAACTCATGATAAGTAAAGTGGGCTTTCTGTATTTTTAAAAAGAATATGTAAAATAAAAACAAAAAGCATAGTCAAGTACTTTAGTCTCTTATTTGGAATACATCCATAAAACTGAACACCCTTCTTTCCCTAACTTGTATTCTCTATTCTATTGTATAACATAATATTATTTAAATGATATTCATCCAACACTCCAGCGGATGCGATGGATTCATCAATTACTATGCACTGTCATCAAAGTACATATATTGGACATTTATACAACCAACTTGCCTGATAATTACGACATGAAAGAGTCAAAGCCAATTTGTTGAATCTCAATAAATGTTAGAGGTCAGTACAGTGTATAAAATAAGCAATTTATGCAGCTATTCCCGTTGGTTTGATCGCACGAAAAAATGAACATGATACAAAACCAATTTCTTTGGTATTTCATGTTACGTTAACGTTAACATATTTTATTTCGTACTCTTTATCGCAACTATGCATACATTGCATTTGTAACAATTATTGTATCGTATCGTAATATAAAGACCATGTTTACCTGCGTTCTCGTATTTTTGGTATTAAGAGATATTTTACCAGCTATACATATTTAGAATTTTAAAAAACAGTGAGATATCAATATGGAAAAATAAGCAACAGACTTGAAAGGAGGCACTTATCAGTACAACGGCTAAATAAGTTTAATTAAATTAAGAGATTAATTTTGCTATACACTTCCAATAACATTTTGTTTATATTGCTCGACCCATTGAGTTATCTTTTCAATGTTAGATTCCATATCGGCAGATGTATTTGATGGAAGTTCAAAAACTATTGCTGGAGAATATGATTCTCTAGCTTCATCAAGAACAGTTTGGAATATTTCGCATTGTACGTTATCATCCAATTTCTTTCCTGAATAACCTCTGAAACAAAGAGAGTGTAAAACAAATATAAAATCAACCAATTTATAATAACACTAACAAATTAACAAAGTTGGAACTAATGTATGAAACTAAAATTTTTATTGGCTGTACCTTCCGACCAGGCGATCGTACAAAACTGTGTTATCAGTGCGCAGGACAAATATTATATCAAACCATCGTTGAGGGAAAAAGTCACATCCATGATAATCCGCAATTTTTCCACCTTCCTCCATACGATCCTCTATCTCATCAAGGATCTGTAATAGGACCAATATAATAATTGATGCAGTGCTTTCGTTTAAAATCGGTATATAAATGTGATAGCATGTAATACATAAACATTACTTTTTCTTCATTTAACACGTGACAACCGTAAGTGGAGTCGTACCCCTCCAAGCATTTGTTTTCTTTGGCAATTTGACTGATATCAAGCCATTCCAGTCCAGTCTCTTCAGAAACCTGTTGTGAGAGAGTAGATTTGCCTACTCCTGGCGTACCTGTAAATAGGAGAAAGGAAATTCTTATTTAACTAAAAAGATTATTAACATGAGTAGGGGGATCACAATACAACTAAGCATTTCCAGTTTGAACTCTTTCACTAGTTGTGCATCGTTCTACTACTACGTTTTACGTTCTTTTTTCATCCGTCAAGTTTTAACAAACCAATTTTTGTTTATTACTACTAATTGATGTGCTCTCTCTTTAAACATATGGAACAAAGTACGCTTTATGCGCAATTTCGCAGTTTAACCAATCCTAATTCCATTTATTCGACATTCATGTTGAATTATTTCAGAACAGATTCTTACAAAATTACAGTATTATCTTACCGGCAATTAAAATATTAGGAAGCGACCTCATCTCGGATATTTCACGGGTAACCCCACCAAACTGACACTGATCTTCACAAATCCACCCACTATATAATACTTCTGGTTGGTAATGTTATGAAGTCCCCTTATCTATTATCCAATTTACAGATTGGGAACGTAAATAACGGAATGGAAAATTGACTTTTTGTTTTTAAAAAGTCTTTTTTCTAGTCGTGGCCCAGACTTACATTCTTAAAACAGCCTGTGTCTGAGTTTCTATTCTAGCCAATTTCTTCAACATGCTTTTTCGTTCATGTATAAACCGCATACAGACCAGCAGAAGAGCATGCTTTTGTTTGTATCGTATTTGATGGCAAATTCTAATGTTTACTTCCTCGTGAGTCGTGGCCAGCAGTAGCAGTATATACTGGCAACATTCATAGAATTTAGGATTACAAAGTCATATACTCAGGCAAGGTGGCTATGGCTTTTACATACTTCTCTTTGGTGTACTACGAAACAATGCATGTACATAGTTTATTGATGGCGATGGTATAAAAAAAGAAATTGCGTAGTAAAAAGCTTCTCTCTCACTACCTCTATTCTGCTATTATGTACATATCAGATACACTATACATTATAGTCAGAGTGAAACTCGAAGCAGCGCACAAAACCAATCAACTCTCAAAGTAAAAAAATGCAAGAATAAAACTACACTACTTCATATTTGCAGGTTGTATTTCTCTTTGATTGTGGCTTGCAAGACAAGTGTACATTGTATAAAAATTGTGCTAATTGGCTTTTGTTTTGTGAGTTTGAGAGCACAAAGTAACCAAAATGTCGTAGTAAATGAGGGTTATGCATTTTACAATTTGCCAGTAATTTGAGTTTTCAAACAATGCATTTTTGGTATGAATTGATAAGTAAAGCGGGACAGTACACTGGGATGACAAAAACAAAGTCAATATTCCGGGAGAATGTTACATTGTGGGGTGAAGGTGTAGAACCCCGATGTCCGATAAGCGTTTATAGCGGCTGATTAGTAGCAAGATAAAAACACTTGTGGGGAATTTTTTTGTATTTTCAACCAACCAACCCGAAAACGGTTTATTGGTGTAATTTAATTAAGTTGCCCTTTGTGTATAACCATGTCTTAAAATGCGCATTCCAAATGAAACAGCTTAATTAACATTAACACCAAAACAAACGTAAAATTGGTTATACATACGCCTGTTTTTATTTATACTATTACATAGAGAATTTTATAATTTTGATGTTGGACCCGTTGTACAAATTAACTACGTAAAAACAACGATATTATAGCTAGTTAACGAGTATAAGATGGTGAAAGTAACGACCATTACAAAATTGGATATCCCCGCTGTCAAATACATGTTTCATTTGCGTCATGTCATTATATTGGATTAATTTTGTAGCAGGAAAAACTTTCACTCAGCGAGATTTATTTCCTCAATCAAAGAGGTATCATGCAATAATATTTTATTTCCTTATTTGTTCACATTATTGACAAAAATGTTAAAAGAAAAATCGCTCATTTGCAATATTTGCAATACATATTTTAAAAAGTGATTAAACCGGTAAGATATTTAGTTTGATTTATTTTGACAAGACGATCCAATACTGAATATGCTTACATGTTGTTCATATTTTCCCTGCGAATGTGCCATTTTCAAGTTGGTCAGTCCATTTTGCCACCCATGCATTAGGACAGATTGACGTGAAGACTCGTTTGAAATATTGGCATGGCTCATAATCCTCGCCCCGTAATTTTATGCAACGATGATAATCCAGGAAACTGACATAGCAATACTTCGTCTGATTCATGTTCGGAAACCGAGAGTCAAAGGGAGCTGTTTCCATCCGAAACTACAATCAAGAATGAACGCTTTGCATTTTAATATTTCCTTGTATAATCATATAAATTAAATATTCTTAACTATCAATTTTTCCTTAATATGCACATGATTCAATACAATAAAAATAAACGGTCAGAAAGATCGTTTCGGTTTAAAAAAAAATTAAATATTCTACTATTGATTAGTGCTTTTCCAAAAACTTAGCATTACTAGTACATACTTCTTCATCATCACCGGCAGCGCACATGGCGTCGGCTGCTCCTGATGATTGCTTTTCTTTTTCTTCAGACATTTTTAATCCAACTTCGTCGTAAGTTTGTAGTAAAAATGGGACTAATGGGAGTATCACAGAAAATCTACAAAGCTATATAAAGTAACTGTTGGATCCTAAACTTTCAACAAAAAAATTGTATGGCGATCGAAAATATTCTAAAAATACCCAACAAAACTGTATTGGTTCAGATACCCTCCTATTTTTTACAGGATGTTTACATTGACATTTTTCCACCGCTGTCTCGATCATGATCATGAAGCATGCCGGAAGGGTAGGAGGAAGAAACATTGAAGAAACAGAAGAAATCGACTCGTCAAAGAGTTTGTTTCGCCTGGTTACTACAAACAATGACAAAATGATAAATACCTACGCACTAGAAAAGAAAGTACATCGTCAATCATGTTCAGGTTACCGTCACTGCAACCGTTCTTCATCGTGCAAGCAAGTTTTCCCGACCATATCTGTTTGATTACGTCTTTGTCACTTGTCAGTAACAGTAGCGAGGTAAGCCAATGTTGTGTTTTGTGACGGCTTGTAATATGCCACAACAAAATACCTAGATCTATTTATTTACATCATTACATCGTTCCTTGGGCTTCCTTTTCCCCCTCCCTCTGCCTTCTTCAATAGGGAGTTCCACTATTTTCCACATTTTATCATTTTTTGGTAAAATACCCTTGCTCAGGCCAGTACTGCATGTTTGCGTAATTACTTACTATTTCCGTTTAAATGTCGCAGCAATATAAATGCCTACTATAATTTACTCAATAATCTCGTTTTACCCCAGATATTATGGGACATCAATACGAGTCTCTCTATCATCATCATCATAGCCATAATGTTATAGAAAAATTACGTTGTATCTGTATCAAACTATCTTGTGACAGCATACATATTGCAAATTTTGGGAAATACGCTAAATAGCATATAGCAGCAACCGATGGGATAAAATATTTCTCGTTGCACAGCAGAGCAGTGTGTTCCGACACTCATGCAGTATAGATTTTTTATTATAGCCGTCTTACTATAGACTTGAGAGCTGTTCTTGAGTGCCTTCGCTATTATAATGATAGGGCGCCGATGATAGGTTTCTGTCGTATCACAAAGGTAAACCGTAAGGTTATGTAAAGATACGATAGGAAAAGACTTTTTATGTCCACCCTTGGTTCACGATCCCATCCCTTACGGGATATTAAGAACTATCAAATAAAAATGCAAATGTAACATTACACACACTCGGTTTTCCACATGTGTTGATGCATTTGGATTTTGGTGAATGAAGGTGAATTGGGAAGAAAGAAATAGATGATCATTGATTTAGGTTCAGAGGGTCCCTACTCCTGTCCCTTGAAAAGTCGACATACCTGAGCCACACATTTTCAAATGGTGTAAACAGCATAAAACATGGATGGTGGCTGTTGGTGGACAGGTATTCTTTTTGGTTTCAAGTACAAAAGCTTCATGTAGCTTAGTTAGCTTTATGCATTGCGAAGAAACTGGGTAAACAAACATGTGAGCGAATGTTGCTGCTGACGGAGATACATGAACAGAGCCACATCAAATACATTTCTGCTTACGTACAAAATCTGCACTCTCTCTCTCTCTCTCTTTCTGTGTACACGCACGGATTACAATACAAATAAAAGCCAGCAAAGCTTATAATGTAGGACCAGCGCTCCGCAGTTTAAGAAATTTAGTAAGGACAACTCAAGAAA
>JAHZNE010007197.1:0-13087 GCA_027744055.1 Callyntrura sp. NNG-2020 | reverse complement strand
ATCTCTTTGTGCCATGCTGGCCTTTTAGCAAGGGATGAAGGCAGATAAAGTTAGCAGTGGACTAAAATGACGCTTTTTACTTTGACTCTGACATACACAAGATATTTTGCCTCTGATTGTGGTAACAACGTCAGAAAACCATTAAAAATGGAATTAGAAACGGGTGGGTGGTAAGAAACGTTATAATTTGACTCTCTGCAAGTCAGGTTTTACCTTGCTTATTTGGTTGTCGTCTTTAGGCTGTCCCTAGAGTCGAGTTTCCATTTTTTCTTGGTATAACTCTCCTGCACCTCCACACAACACACACTCACTCACAGTAGTGCTCCCTATGACTGTTCTCCTCTCTCTCTCTGTGATGTCTTCTGCTTCCAAATTGACAATGAGGGTAAAATAGAAACAAAGTAAAGAGGAATTCTCCTCTATCTCAATATGAAACATGAAACTATACTTTACGTTTTACCACCACACACTGCTCGTTGCTCACACACAGTAGTAGACGCAGTTTGCCGTCAGTTCAGTAGCCGTCAAGAGATCAAATCCAATAGGGCACACACACAACAACAACAACACACAAGAGTCATTATTTGAGTACAGGCAGGGAGTGAGTGCAAATGTACACAACTGTACACCAACATTTACTTTAGTCTGGGTAGGAACTAGGACTGAATAATAATAATAATAATAATAGTAATAATAATCATATGCATACGTGGAAGTTGGATAATAACAATATGAGGGTTACACACACACACACATCAGCGAGCAGCCTGATAAAATATAATACAACGATGATGATGATGATGACACAACGAATGCCCCACCACCACCACCATCACCAAGAAAACTTGAACTCAAAAAGAACGAAAAGTCTTAACCGCAGTAATCTACCTCCTCCACCACCACCACTACCGTCATCATTAAGATCGGAAGGATTACTAATTCCAAATGAGTGCATACACAACAGGCATTATTGTGGCAGCCTTATTATGCATTTATGATGACGATGATTACGACCAGAGAGAGAGCACGAGCAAACTGAGACTAGAGTGGTGGAAGGAAAAGAGCAAAAAACTAACTCTAAGCGCACACGGAGATATGGATACATTCCCGTTCAAGTCTCTCTCTCACTCTCTCGCTCTTCGCTCTCCCTGGGTTTTCTCGAGTAGTGGTGCTGATGACGAAGATGAGTCGACCGAAGTGGTTGCTGAGTAATGGCTGTTGTAAGACAAAGAACTGTGGATGTGGTGGAGCATAAGAGGAGTAAGTGGAAATGGAATCGTTTTCCCTTAGAAAATCGACGATAAAAGTACTTCTCAGTATGTCCATCCATCCTATTTGTAGCAAAAGGAGAAACTGCCATGGGTTCATTTTCGTCCGAGAGACATGCCCATTTACAGTCATTACAGAAGGTAACGATTGGTCATTTTGTGGGGAAAAAAGCTGAACGGACGAACAACGGTCGGTTGCCTCGTTCAATTTGCCAGAAAGGGAAAAGCGAAACTGTGGTGGAGTGGATATATACCTGGTTGGTTTTTTGATGGTCCGCTGTTTTTTGCTCAATAAAAAATTCCACGCGGACAGCACAAAAATACATACATTTTTACCTGAGCTGAAAAGACAGCTTAGTGAATGGGGTACATTGCCAACATTTTGGTACCAAAGCGTACGTATATAATATTGAATTATCACGACGAATACCATCATCATCATCATCATCATCATCATCCCTGTCCTCCACAAAGGCGATGGCCTGCAGCCACATTGTTGTTGCTCTTACAAATAAATGAGCGCATCGCAACACTGCATGTTCTGTTTTTGTGGGCTCCATGTAAAAATCTTATTGATGGGAGTGTGATAATATCCATAATTTTCTCATCGTGACCATCTTCATTGTTATTTAGACAGCAGAGAACCGAGTCCAGGAAACAAAAAAATAATCATCATACAACCAGTCATTTGACTGCTGCCTGGGCAGAACCAAGCGAACAACTCTTGTTTCATTAAAAATTTCTCTCGGTTTACTTGCTGGTTAGGTAAGCCATGCATAAAAATGCAGGATGTGATGTTAATGCATGAATGAAAGACAGCTGCTAGTGATGGTGGTGATGGTTGGTACACTGATGAAAATGCTCGTCTGGTCTTTTCTGCTGTTTATGTTATTGATGCGAGAAGTTGTTGTGTCGTCTTGAGTCCTTCCCAAAATTGTGTGGAATATCGACCCATGTGTACTTGAGGAAAAGAGGGCCTTTGCTGCATTGCATTGACGTTGATTCGATAGACGTACTTTAAAGTTTTTTGTTCATGGCCTATGGGACTTGGACTTGGTTCCCTTCTATCTTGGTCGTCGCAGATATCTACCACCAGCTCATCTTTCATTCCCTACCTATATTCTCTTTTCTTAGAGCTTCTATATCCCTCTCTGTAGTACGTACTAGTCAAGTTGGTAACTGCGGACTGGTAGCCACTACTCCACTTGGCAACTAAATGGCAAAGCAAGAAAGATAAAATAAAAAGAGAGAAGTTCTTCTACAAATAACCCCCACCAAAACCAGCAACCGAGCTAGCACCAGCACACAACAGCCCTTTTTAATCCATCAACAAAAAAGTATGTTTTGCAAGTTGCATGAAAAATGTACAAAGGAAAATGTTTTCCTAGAATACTGCTGCTCTGCTGCTGCTGCATGCTGGTGAGTGCCATGCCATGGTGGGGTGGTGGAATTGGTAATGATGTTCGAATGTTGTTTTGTAGTCAGCCAGAGGAAAACAAGTAAACCAAGCCTTTGCCATACGACGGTACGTAATAATAAGCATTTGAGCAAAATAATATCAAGTATCCCTATAAAAATGTTAAATACACAGTTCTTCTAATAACACGTTAATAGCACTGGCGCTAGCGCACCAATACAGACATACCTACATGATGTACCTACATTGTTTCTAAAACTGCTCGTTTATAGACAACATGGCAGGAGCCAGGTCTCTCTGCCATGCCAGCGAGAAGGCTAAAAAGGTCCTAAATTAGGCATTTATTGATTTACCCAAGCGCACACACACACACACATGCTGGCAGAGAAACATGTGTGCTGTTGTAATTTTATGCATGGCAATGTGGCATGGTGGCTCTCTGGCTGTGCCGCTGGTATGGTGAACTATATTTTTCTACACCAAAATAGTAATAAAAATCATAATAGTTATAACATTTTACTAAAAATGCATTCAATATGCGTTTTGCCTATACTCCACGACTACCTATGTGTACCTTTGTCATTTTTATGGTTGATGGTGTCCTGCTGACCATATTAAACCTTGTTTGCATGCGTGAAATAAAAACGAAAAGAATGTAGGAACAACAATGTAGCAGCGCTGTCAGCGTAGTTTAAGAGTAAACTTTGTGTGCTGTATTATCGACCTGCGTTGTCTCTCCCCAACAAAGGCCCAGCAACAATAAAAATTTCATTCTATATTGTGCTGCTGTTTAAATGGTATATTTACATGACCAATAAAAATGAAAAGGATGACAGGCCCCAGACAAGGAGACAACGAGACAAGGGACAACGAGAAAAAAACACAAAGCCGCATACAGACACATCAATAAAGCACCTTTGATTCCCCCGTACATAAAATAGCGTGTAACCAGCAAGAGCAAGGTAACAGCTGTGATGTTGCAAAGATAATGACCAAGATAATGGAAGTAGTTTAGTATCATCCATAATCTTCAATTACCTGATATCTCTCCCCGCATGTCTCTGCTGCAGTTATATAGACACACTAGAGCTGCAATAGTTTGTGTGTGCAAAATTTCGCGATTGCACGCTCGTTGTAAAAGTTGGCCATGTCAGAGTGTACACAACTGTGAAAAATTAAAAGGCTCTCTCGCTTGCAATCTTTTTTATTGGTCCATTTGGACAGCATTTATTGATAATATAGTTACAATCTGCCGTAATCAAAAAAAATCAAAGCTACGCTATTAGCTGTTAGAGTGTTCCGCTGCAATCAAACCGCTATATGGCATGTTGGCATGTGTAACCCCATCGAAAATCACACACATTCAGTTTGCCTTATTCGCTGTATATTAGTGTGCCTGCGCAAGTACTTAATGGAGCAAAAGAGCACGACCAATCTACATTGTTACTTCACCATTGTTATTATTATTATTATTCTTAATATGAAGCCGTTGGTGATCATGATCATCATCATCATCGCCATGATTCTCATTGAACAGAGAGGGCTCACATATTGCTGCGAGAGAAGTGCTACATAATATGCAAAGACTTGACACACATTTTTAGGTACTCATTTGATAATGGGCCAACGTCACAGCTAACAAGCAGCGTTGTATACATATATAGTGCACTTTGTGTACTTTGCTGGTGCCTGTGTACCAATTTCGTCGAGCAGGGTGCATTTTCATTCCGCTCATGAAAGCGTGTGAGTGTGGTTATTTTTCAAAGGGAGACAGACTTAATCTATCAGATTTCATTGTTGCTGTTGTTATCATTTGTACTTTTTGCTCTTTTGACAAGGTATTCAAGGAACAACTTTATTAATATTACAGGCAACACGAACAAACAAAATGGATGTACTATATTATAGATAGTCTTTATGCTATATAACACACGGTATTATAGTATTATAATTAACGAGTGTGTATACTTACGCGCGAAGTTATAGGGTACATTTTGTGGTACACGTCTACTTACTTTGTGAGTCATTGGCTGTAGTAAAGGTTGCTCGTACTTCGTACACTTCATAATCATTTCTATCTAATTTTTGGGACACCAAGAAACACATTTGTCAGTTAGTAAGGGCTAAAGAACCTACATGCTTCAATTATGCATGACTTATTCCCCTCCTTCTACTTCACTTATTATAGTAATATATATACACCTTCAGCCTTCAGTCCTCTTACTATGTTCGTTTTCTTGTCAGGCAAGTCAGACTAATCTGAAAGTAACATGGAAATTTTTGCACAAGACCATGTCGTGTCTACTAAAGGCAAAGTTCAGACGGCCAAAACTGATGATGACTGAATACTTTTTATCCAGCACACTACACTTGTTTCATCATCATCAATATTTCTCCTCTGTGGAGTCTCCATTTTTTTCGCATAATTCGTGCTGCTCCTGTCTGGTCCATTCCTTTGTTGATGGGATGAAGAAAGTGTGGGAGGAATGTCAAAGTGCATTGTGTGGAAAGGAGTGCAGACACAGTTGCCCCAGTAGTGTGTGAGTTTTGGGAGATAGAAGCATGAAGAGTCAACTATTCCTGGCCAACTCAAGTTGAGCAAGAAATTCCTCGTGATAATAGAGTTTTGATGTTAATGGAACGGTGGTAATGCTACCTCGAAATCCAAAGGAGCCGAATAAAATGCTACTTTTAGACATGACTCGATAACACGACGTTTTTTTTTACTTCTTTGAATCATCATCGTCATTCATGATCCCCAACACTGTTCCTTGTCCAGTCCTGTTAAACCACTTTTCTTCAGTCGGTTCTTATTCTACATTTTTGAGACTCGTTTTACATGCGACGTACAAATTTAGTTACCAACGCGTATGTGAATATTACCTCCATGCATCATGAAGTCATGTATCGTATCTACGCTCATGTAGTGAGCACTAGGGGTGAGTCGGACAGAGATTTTTGGTTGACCGTGTCCGACAAAACTTTCACGGATATTCCCGAAAATTTCGGGCGCATTCAAAATTATGTAAGATGTACGATGAACACACAAAAGTAAAATAGCTATTTTCAAATTTTATTCATCAATAATCGATAAGTTACTGACGATGAGTAATAATGAAGGCGATTGTATGAAATGCATTTTGTTTATAATGGAAGGTATTTCAATTTCATGCATATATTCATATAGGATGCATATGATATTAATGCCGTACGGCTGGTTTTGTGAATGTAGGAGAACGGAAAAGTAAGATATACTCCTGTGTTTATTTTGTATAACTTGAAATATCTTCATAGCGAATATAAATAGATTTCCACAAACTACATATGATTATTAATTAATCAATAATCATTAAAATGTTTGTCTGACCACGTACGTACACTAGTCTGTGGGTAAATGAAGGACATTTTGCTCACCACTGCTAAAGGCAGAGACTCGTACTGAAACGCTTCGTGTAAAAACAGTGATATAATTACAGTCGCTTTTTTTATCGCCTTCGCTTTCCAGACTTTTGGGTACTATCATGAATAAACAACAGTGTTTTTGTTAGAGAAGATTAAGTACAGAACGTATGCCCCACCATAAAAACGCAGACGTTTTTACAGACGTACATTCACTTAACAAATCGAATAGACTTGTTTGGTACACTACACTGTCGGGAATTAAGAGCATTGAGGCTAAAAATAAGCTCTCTTCTCTCTTGCTGCTATGTATGCTAAAATATGACGAGAAATAAAAGGAAGTATGGAGGCGGACGAAGTAGCAACAGCCCCACAGAGATGATGATGAAAAAGACTTTGCTCCAGGTTCAAAGGAAGATTATGCATGTAGTAATAACGTTCACGAGAAAAGGAAAACTACAAGACTAGACAATTTAATTTACATAGAAGCAGAGGATTGAGTGAGAAAATTAGAACAAAACTTGATTTGTCTGCTTAAAGCTGGTCAAAGGTGAATGGGATGTAGTTTGCTTTCTGCATAGTGTGCCACCGGTAGAGAATACGAAAAGCTGCTTTGGATTATTTGTCTTTACGTTTATTAAATCCGTAAAATATGCAAGCCCACACGTATCTGTGATATAAATATCACCGAAATTGCTCAAGCTTGTTTGTCGGTCCATTTCACTGCAATTTATTCTTTTAAAAAAGAACCACTGACATACTTACCATCACGAAATGATGTTTTACAAAAAAAATTATCATTTGCAAATCTACTTGACGTAATGCATTAACGAATCCGACTAATTTTAATTTGGCAATTTACTGTGCGCATGATTATCTTCGTATCTTGGAGTATTATCGCTACTTACTGGGACAGCCATGAACTTCAGTCTTTAATTACAAAAGAATTAATCTGATGCCTATGTACCTATTAGCATACTGGTAAAGTCTGTGCAGATTAGCAAGATGAACTACCCGTCTGAAAAAAAACATGTGTAATTAAAGAACGTCAGTGACCTATTCTCTTTTATTTATATAACATCACCCAAGTAGAGAATTCCGTATGTACCATAGTTTTGTTTGTTGTAAATATTGTAAAAACAGTGTACATCTCAGCTCAGTACATCTGTCTATTGACACTTGATACGTAGCACCACGCATCATTATCTTGGAATAATATCAACTCTTGTGAAGGCAGCCTCTTGAATGGAGGTCAAGCAGATTAGAAGAAGCAGGAAAGATTTAGAGATGAATTCAATTCATCAATTAATTTATTATAAATTGTTAAGAGATACTAATTACGCAAATATTTGATGAACCGTGTGAAATAAGCAATGAATTTTGGAGGACATCCTTGTGTCAGATGTGTACATCTAGTCGCCAGTTTCCATTTGCACGCAAGTATATTCCAAATTAAAATGCTCCCTGCTGAGACAAAATTTTAACATTTACTAGAACTAAGAGCTAAAATATAAGAAAGTTGCATAATTTTGCATACATGGACGACTGTTGTTTTAGTTGTTTTAGAGTTATTTTAAAATTGCTGTATTTCTATTTATACGCTTAAAGTATGAATTTGAAAGGACAACAACGATAGAAAACGCAACAACCATTGTAAATGTAAGTATCTTGAAATATAGTCAAGTTTGAGCCACAATCGATAAATTGTTGCAAATTCTTTGTTTTCTTAAAAATATCAAAGGAAGTAACTCCCGGTTAAAGCAGTTTTGAGTTATCAATGTGCTCACGCGCGCGGTACGTGAAACATAAAATGACCAATAGTGAATTTTTACAAAAATCAGTAACAACTCCTCGCGCTTATGCCAGAAGTTGCGTAAATAATTTACGTAAGTGCAATCACTAATCACACATTTGAATGGAGTTTTTCTCTGACTGAAATTAAGTTTGTAATAATAATCAAATTCGCAAAAATATTAATCGACAATCGCCATAAAAGAAACAAGTTGGCTCACGAAAATTGACTTCAACTCTCGCAATAACACCTAACAACACACGCTCTCGGTCTGCCTCATCCCTTGTTACGGCACGTTCAATTAATCTTAAATGCTTAAAGAAAGACTAGGAAGACCAAGATCGAGAAAAAACAATGCAACTTTAATAAAAGGCATGGGAAAAGACTTTGTAGCTTTTACATGATACTTCGACGTTCGTCGTTCAATAGTTTGTATACGGACAGCCCTGCTCACCTGAATTTTTAAATAAAATATGTATGCGAAATGTTGAACAAAATGTACACATTTATTACATTTGTTATCGCTACTTATCTTACATTTTGCAATTTTCACAATTCGCAAGCCATCAAAAATGGTTAAAAGTTAAAAAGAGATCTGTGAGAATGTGGTACAAGTCGTTTATGCACGCAACAGCAAGGATGTCATATTATTAATATATTATTAACTTCAGTTGTCTGCCTGACATGTACTACTGTGTCGATCCACCAAAATGTGTTTCATTCCATCTCTCTCCTCTATAGTCTCTCTCTCTCTCTCTCTCAGTTTATATCTTCATGTAAGCAAGTTTGAGTGGCATTTAGCTTGGCAATGATGACCTATTGAAGACTGCAGACGAAAAGTATATATAAAGTTGGCATATTATATAGTTTGTATAAACGGCAATGTATGAATATTACTTATGTGCATATGCTATATTTGAATGAATAAATTTTGAAGTTCATTTCATGAAGAAGACGGCAAACATAGAGAGAAAAAAGCAAAAGTTGGAGATCACGTTTTGTGCTAAATTTTACAACGCGGCGTGTCTAAAAAAATTGTGAGATGCTCATAATATTTTGTTGTACAATGGCACGTTAATGCTACACCGATATCGGTTTCGTTGAACAAAATATTGTAGTAGTAATGATGAGGTTGATGTATAATATAAAAAACGTGCCATTCTACTGACAAAATCGTAATATTACACACACACATACAAACAAGATCAATTATTCAAAAACTTCAAAACAGCCAGCAACAAAACTGAAAAGAGCGAGGCAATTACAAGGCATTTATACGTTGCACAACTAATACCTCGCTATCATCCAATCAAACAAAAATGGCATCATTCTTCATGATGACGTTGACTACAAAGAGATAATCGCAAATCACAATCAACCGAACAAACCAAACCTCACTCAAGCCGCACACAGTTTAACACGGAAAATGATGCCAAGTCAATAACATTATAACATATTGTAATAATATAAAAATAATAAAATGAAACTAGCAAATAACACGTAATCATGATGACTGTCGGTATTTCATTTTTCTGGCTCTATTTTTTTACATATGAGCCGTGTCCGCCCGCATTCGGTTTCTACCCATTTTCAACTTGAATAACCAATTCTTCTAAACACTGCCCATAAATGCGTTTTCTAACATAAACTTCAATTGTTTCTGTTCGTACAGCTGCTTTTTATCTTGAGAGTGCCACAGGCTGATTAGATATTTTCAGCTTTGGAGCATATTATCATCATTAAAGAGGGAAGAGATGGAGGCGATGCAATTTCGTTCTATATACATTTTTTGCGTCGTCGTATGGATGTATAGTAGAGGGATAAAGAAATATTCTAGTACCTCCTCAATAATATTTTGATTTTTAGCATTGCATGTGACTACGCCACTTTCAGAGATTGTTGTGAACATATGAAGTTGTATTGGCTGGCACACAGACAATTTATCTAAATACTCATTTGGTTGGCGTTGGTCGTGATCATTCTTTCCCCACAAGACGGAAAAACAGTGGCAACAACAACTAATGACGATGGAAAGAAACAAGTTATAATAATGTTGTCGAAGAGATGGCCTGACAGATAATGATGATGGTGAGGAGGTTGAGAAGATATAAATACACCATCTTTCATTATCGTTGGTATTGATAACGTTGTTATCGCATCTTAGGGCTAGACAAAATGAATTACTTCTTTACGAGGTTTTAATGTATACAACACGCCACACAACGACTCACGTAAGCAATATGTCATTAGCCACATGATTTAAAACTTAGAATACGCCAGCGTACTAATACTTAACAATAATAAGCGATTGACTTAACTTGGTATATAAATTGACGTTTGGTATGTGTCGACTACTTGATAGTTGATGAATGGCGAGGGTTGTGATGGAGTAAAAAGCACTAATGACTATACTGCCACAGAGCGACAGGTTGCCAAACTTTATGTTCCTTTGAATATAATACCGCATAAAATTTGCCTGCAAAGCGTGCACATCGGTTTGCAAAATAAAAAAAGGAATGGCAGTGATAATAAAATTAGCTTGTCCTGTATTTCTGTCGAAAAATGAAAAACACAGCGTTTTTCTGGTTAAAGTCTCTAATTTTAGATATGTGCCACAGTCAGTGAAACGATGAATGAAGATGCTACATAATATTTTTTTTAACTCAGAGTACGTGAGTGAATTAAAAGTCAAAATGACACAAGATAAGACGATGTTCATGTTGCAGCATGTAGCACAAGCTGTTTCAAACGCCACAACACGGATGACGTTGAGACGTGATGGAAATAATAATAATGTCATCAAGATTTTCAAAGCGCTTGTCGTAAACTTTGTAAACCAAGCCAGTAAGAAGAAGACGAGACAATACATTTCATTTTTTTATGCGACTCTGCCTGCTTTAGAAGTGGTGATTAGTATAATTTGCTCACAGTAATAAATATTAAATGTATGCATAAATACGTGTGTGTATATATAACCAACTACGGCACATGGTATAACTTATGGAATAACGTACGCGCATACGCTAATTATATTTTCTGCTCTTCAATATATAGATCAAGGAATAAATTCAGAGTCACATGGCATGATGTTGTACACAACAATCAAATAACATAATTAAGCATATATGCGTGCATTTGTATAGTTGCAATAATATAGAGGAAGTTGGGTTGGGGTGGATATTAGAACAAGATGCTGTTTTGCATTCACTTTTATTGTCATCGACGGACGACGCTTGCATTAAGAACGTTATCTCATATATCATATCTAATAGTTTTATTGCAATTTTTTGTTCAACCGTTCCCCATTCTGTGTGTAGCATGCTGATCGTGATTATTAAGTTTTTAATCGCATCATAACTGCAACTTTAAATCAGAACTTCAACTGCTGCAATAATACCGCAACGTGACTAATGTTATAACGATTGTTGATTTTTTCACTCTCTTTTTTTCTCTTAGAGGAGGAGGTTCTATTGAAAAAAAAAACCTTTAACAATACCACAATACCGGATATATGTCCTGAGAGAGCACACACACAGCACGACAAAACGGAAGGTATTGAGGACAGTCAACGTGAACAACAATTGGCGTACCGATTTTTATATGCAATATGCGATTACACTGTGACTGTTTGTGATTGTGTACCTTTGTCACGTAGCAGGCATCAAAACACAACAGAAAAATATGAGCCTTAATTCCCAGAGTAAATACGTGATATCAACACGACAATAAATTGTCTTACTTTTGTTTTTAAGTTGTATCTCTTTCTTATTCTCCGTCACAGTATTATTACAGTCAGTATTATTTAGCTGATTAATGTTAATGGAATAATCAAATGCATTTTTACAGCGAGTGCATGCCGAACACATTTCCTACTTTACTTTTACTTGTACTTTTAACTCACTTTCAATTATTATTATTATTATTATTATAGTAATTAGTATTGATGTAGAACGATGATAACCCTGTTGACAGTTATGAATTCACACACCCCGAAACAATCTCTTATTTTCAGAGATAATCTCATCGACATCACTTTACTTCTCTTGTACAATACAATATTAATCGTTGTTATCAATTGTCAATACCTTTGCCAAATGATGCCAAGGAAGGAGGATAAAGCAGCAGCCCTCTATAAAACGAAAAGTATTAAAATGAATTAAACCGAGAGCTTTGGTTCACACGCACATGAATATTTAAGAGAGACGTCGTTATTTCCATCCACTATCAACTTTATAGTTGCTTTTTTATTTATTCCAAGTTGAATTATTACCGTTCGTTAAAGTGGATGCTTTTTAATACCTACTAAAATACAGTACAGCTAGAGTTTTCTAACGGCTTATCGCCATCATCTTATAATTTGCCGTTGTGTACTTATTAGGATCTTTTCTTTTACTAATACCTGCTTCTATAAATTACAGAACTTACCACCGCCAGCCCGCACGCACTGTCAATTCAATTTACAAACAATGATGAACAGTTAGTCGTTAGCAAGAACCACTAGCACCACTCCATAATTTATTCGATGACACTATGGCCACTTTTGATTATTGTACCAGCGGAGCGGAAGGGAAGAAAAAGCAACGGAAAATGAAACCGTTCCGCCAAAATGCAAATCGACAGAGAAAACATGTGTTCTTCTCATCAAAACCGGCTGCATGTAACTTTCAAAAGTTCAGTGAACATGCTCCGGGATGGGAACTACTATTTTTTTTATAAATTCTTGCCGTCATGCTGCTGTTTTATCGTTTTCCTTTTCTGGTTCTTAAAACCGTTTTCAAAGGACGAAAGAGGGATATAAAATCCAGTCGAGAGTGCACATCTTTTATCATTTGTCGTGTTTTGAATTTTTTCAATGAAAGAGGAAGCAGAGAAGAACAATAAAACAACATAATTTGACATTTCTTCGGTGTTCGTTGAGCGAAAGGTGTTGTAAACAAACCAGCATCATCATCATCACACAGTGTAGGTGCGTTACTACTACGAAAACGATCAACGATCCTTATTCAGTATTCATTTATCCTTTTGATTTTCATTTTCCATTTTTATATACTTTTGTTTTTGCGGTTGTCGGTGACTAAAACAAAAGCGCATTAAAATAGTAAGTAAGTACACATCAACATATCAAGTATCTTGTTTGTGGGCTTTAAACTCTTTGGTCTTTTTTCCGCTGAATCATCAACGGCCAATCCACCACCACTAACCATAGCGTCT
>JAHZNE010007196.1:0-22295 GCA_027744055.1 Callyntrura sp. NNG-2020 | reverse complement strand
AGTTAAAAATCCATTATAACTAAAAGAAATTTTGAGGTAAAAGCTATTCTAACCACAACATTCTATGTTAAATATTCATGCTAAAAAATTTGAACTACAATTTTCTGGCTACGGAAACTCTAACTAAAGAAATAATCTGGCTATAATATTCTAACTAAAACCCACTCTAACCAAAATATTCTAGCCTGGATCAGAGAGCCAGATTGACTAAATGCAGGTGCAAATGTTGGACAAAATGTATACTATGCGACATCTGAAGATAATCAATGCAAAGGTGACAACATACAATGAACATACTTATCATGCAACTGTGTTTGCTTAATATAGCTTAAAATTATCAACTTTTAACAAAACCTTTAACTGTTTCGGTTTCCACTATGAGTGGAATGTTGAATACGTTTCAGCATGCTACATTTTTTCTTCTGCCGTCTTTGTACGATTTAAAAATTAACCAACTTAATCACAAAGTTGGCGGATTTAAAGTTGCCATTTTGTCCTTTATTTGGAAAATATAATGTTGAGAAAAGTATAGAAACATGCAAGGTATATGTGTTAAGCCTAGAAACTCATAATGATATGGTTATATAAGGCAGCATCGTCGTTGGAGTTCTCAACGCATATCTCGTTCATATCATGGCGCCTTCTTCCTATACTGCAACAAATAAACTGGAACCTGAATAGAGCGGTCCCTATCTGGCTCCTTTCATTTATTTTGGGACCGTCTTCAACAAAGGCTTTTCATTATTAAAGTTACTTCGTGACAGCATGAAGGCGGTATTTATGACAACGTATATGAGTACTCTAATGTAACATATCTACCAAAATGTTTACAATCCGCAATATAATTTATATATTTCCTTTTTACCCATTCCGCAAATAACTTAACTGCGAAGAAAGCTTTAATATTAAGTATGACATTATATGTATCTATGAAATATGATATATTATGCAAGGCGCCGGGCTCCAAGTATGTACGAGTATGAGATGAAATGAGGACTGGACGAATCAGTATTTCGTCGTTTCCTATTAATATCGCTCATTTTATTGTTTACGTGATATTTGTGCAGGTGGTATGTATACAGAAGCATTTTTCTTTCCAGAAAACATTTTGATAACGCATAGTTGAAGCGAAGACATTTCTTGTTTGTTAACAACGCCGAGTTATACCTACAATTACGGTTGGAACGCCACGAGTGAGCAGTATATTGACGTATGATGAATGAAAAGCAGTGCAGTGACTACGTAAGATAACAGGAACAAACCCAAAATATTTCTAACTAATTCGAGTGGATTAAAGTAGCTCTACAGTAGGGAAGATGCTAAGCTTAGCTCTATAGCAGCAGTAATAATAGTAATAATAATAAAACCATAACATCTTATATAATGTACGATGCTTCTGCTCTCTCACCGACAAGTGCATTTCAAAATTAAAGGGATAAAACACTAACCGACGAGTGGAATTACTTGTCGCTCTCATGGTTAGTTTGGCATAATACGACCAAATGCTAAAGGTGCATTCATTGTTCTTTATTGTCTGCTATTGTGAAGTGGAAGTAAGGAACGATGCAGCCATGCTAGTAATAGTCTGGTGGAGGATCAATAAATGCATTTTGGAAATTCGACAGAACATTTAAAGATTTATTCAGCGATACGTAGATAATAGGGATTTTCCACAAAGTATATTTTAGAGATGAGCAAGGGACTACAAGAGGATACGTCTATCTACGTATCTCGACTTTGATTTTTTCCTTCCCATTTATGAAATGACTTTCCAAACTGTTCGACTTGCCCATCACACTCACAAATATAACGATAATAGGCATAATAAATCATATACGCAGTTTCCACAATATTTCGAATATCAGTTGAAGAGATGAGCAACGGCCAAAAAGTGAGCCTGTGAGCGTCTCCACCAGAGTTATAAAAAATACGATGAAAAAGCAGTGGCAGCAACTTTGCAGATAATGCTGAAGAGAAGCTCTAGAAACGGATAGGTAGAGATCTGCATGATAAGTAAGTCCCTTGAAGTGTATGAATGAGTGAAAAGAACTGTTTTTAGTAATCCTCCTGGGTTTAGTGAGAAAGTAGCGATGATGATCGGGACAAAAAGGAAGTAAGGAAAATGTTCCACATGTGGCTAAATTTACTCGCAACTTACCGGGGGAAGGGAAAAGTGGTCGCAACTGGAATACAAGGATGTAGCAACAACAACAGCGGATGCAGCAGCTGGATAATCAGCTAAGCTACCAAGGAGGCCACAGTGTACATCATAAGAAGGACTTCCAAAATACTTTGCTATTATTACAACTATTACAAGGAAACTTCCAGAACGAAATGGGAATTCTCATCATAGACACACAACTACTACCACGACTGCCGTCACAAAACGACTAGCATGGAATAAGAAACAAAATCATACTTTTACTCCTTCTTGCTGCAGAAAAATCATTCGAACTGTTATTATACAAGCGGAAAAAACTTTTTTCCCTTTTCCTGCAACAACAGCGACAAGTACAGAGAGAAAGACGGGAAAAGGATCTGCCTCAGGAAACAGTTTGCAACGCTTCATCTCACTTGCTTCCGTATAATACCCATTTTATACGGTGTTTCATGAACGATAGAGGGGGCAAGCAAGGGGAAATTTTCCTTCTTACAATTGGAAGAAACCCCGAGAAAACTTTTATTTTATTTTCTACTACTTGTGATACAAGAACACAAAGAATACACAGGAAAAGTATTTTGCTTTATTTTATTAGCTCACATTCTATTGTGATATGTATTCATCATAAAATGGAAATAATTTCATTACTTCAAATGTAATTGGATTTATTTCCTAGTTACGAAACTAATGTTTTTCGACATTATCTTACCTGACTTGATCAATTTTATGCTACTCCGCGTAGTATACAAGGCATCATGTATCCATCTATAAGGTACACGCATATCAACTTTGGAAAATATATGCTACTTTTAGGGCAACCACCTTAAGCAATTTGTAAATATATTTAGAGTCAAGTATGCAACTGCTCGAGAAAGAAAGTTAGGGAAATTGGATCAATGGGGGTCATAGCAATTTTTGCCCAATCCGAATAAACGATTTTTCTCCTTTTACTTTTATTCTTACCATTTGTCCATACCAGCAAAGTTGCCACTTTTTAAATAAAGAAAACAAATAATTCCATGGTGAGAATGAAACAGAAGTCCATGTTGTAAGGCATAGCCAGTGCACTTAAAAAGTATAACGCGGCGAGCCCACTGCAAGGAATTGCTGAATATTCCAGCTGCAGCTGCATTTAACTCTTTTTCAAATATCCAGCTATTTTGGCACTATGTTACCATACCTGCAACTGTGTTAGAGTAATGTTCAACTGTGGCCAGTTACTATTTTAGGTAGCATGTTGAATAATAATGCTTTACGGTGTCTGAAGCCCTACAGCATTCCAAAATCGCATTAACGCCTGTTGGTGTACTGACAGTAATGTAGACTTTAGAGAGATGCGAGGTTACGTTTTGTAATGATATACGTCCTGGGAGCGTTTAAGCAGAAGAATAATTTAAGCTATGAATCTCCATGATGGGAGAGGAAAGAAAAATGGGAGAGGGGATGGCCTTGCCACTTTATACCCTATTTTATTTCCTAGTTGTAGTGGTGGCGGTTACGTGGCAAGAAGGGCGGACGGCAGACTGGATGCTGTGATTTTATAGGGATGAAGAAGCAATGTAGCGTAACACGAAGCGAATTATTGGAGATGCTGCAAGATCGACGAGTATCATTCATCATGATAGAAAAGAAGCGCAAGAAGACTGTGACGTGACGGCAACGGTGCACTTCTTCGGATGAACACGCATAATAAATACACGATGTCGATGCATCATATACATATCACACCAGTGCATCCGTAACAAATAAGTATTCACAAATTTGACTTAAGTTTTTGTGTTTGCGTTTGAAATCAAATGCTGGGATTTTTGGAGTAGAGAAGAACCCTGAAGTGTGTAAGTATCACCATCCATCGTCATTGTCGATGTCATATTAACTGTAGGATAAAAGAGGAAAGATGGTAGGAGGTGGAAGGTCCCACCCTAACTTTTTGCATTGAAGTAGAAAGGCACGAATATTATGTTCGGTAAACCATAAAAATAAAAAATAGCATTTAGAATGGGTATATTATTTCGTAAGCGTTGCTATTTTTAGATGATCCTTTCATGATAAGAGTTTATCGATATTGGATTTTGATACCGCTGTATGGCACTGCCTTTTGAAGGACCGAAAATGGAAGCAATTTTAAAGCTATCCAAACTCTACAAATTTTAATATACAGCGACAAAAAGGATCATGTTCAAAAATATGTCATAAAAATAAGAGATTCTTCTAGTGAGATATTGTAAGTATTCCTTAATTGTAGATGCATCTAAAGCCGCTGTGTAGAAGTCCCATAAAATAAGAAGTTCAGCTAACATATGTAAGTGTGTGCATATCGTTCACTTCGACCAGCGGTATAATATCCACTGTGGTCTACTCATATAGACTTCAAAACAACAAAACTGGCTTTCATCTAGCATTAGAGTGACTTGATTTCGCGTATTGCTATCGTTTCTCATGTTACTCTGATAAGCTTTATTAAAGGAATATGACAACTCAAGACCTATGTTTTAGCGTCTGTTTTTTTTTGCATCTTCTATGAAATTCTAGCGACACATTAACTCTAGATAAATTTTTACCTCTACATTCTAAATACTATGTAATTGAATATATTCATGAATGCATGTTTTATACATCGTTTATTGCACATCGACATAATAAATATATGCTGGCGTCTATAATATGGCGTATCTCATTCTAACAAGTGACAATCAACATTGAATATAATAAGTTTCAGCATTTCCGTGGAAATTTACCTAAAGTAGTATTTGCGCAGAACCTAACTAGTCACAAAAGCATTTGTTTGTAATTGTAATACTTGTAAAACACCCGTTATCCGATAGAGGTTGAGTCCTTTTACCCACATAAATAATAAACTACACACAATGGCTAATCAAAAATTTGTAAATTGAACAACATTATTTCATGCTGTACTGTACAATTTTGGAAACTGGAGAAGCTCACATTCTAATGGTGCTGTGTGACTACATTACTGTCTACTGTACGGAACTGAAAAAGTAATCTGAATCTGTCAGTACAAGAACAACATGTCATGCTTACTGAGAATTATGCAGCAAAGTACCACCGCAAGCGTGTGTGTGTCATTTGTTGCTACTTGGACGTGTTCTCGGCTTAAAACTTGCATGTATTCCTTTGTTGAAAACTAATAAAAAGTCAAACTTCCGATTTCTTTCTCTACATACATATACCGACTCATTATGGATATTATATTCAAAATCTCATTTTGGTAGCGGCATTGAGCCCGTAATGAATAAACTCTATCACAAAAACATTTCAGTCAACTTATATTATCTGATTCCTTAAAAACATGAAGAAAAAAGTTTTTTAGAAACTTTGTTTAGTTATTACAACTAGCGCATAATATTTACTATAGATACGCTGTATAGGATGTCGTTTTCCTTCCGCCTGCAAATTAAACAAGAAAAGTTTAACTGTGACTGTGGCCATAGCAATACCATGCTAACTTAACCTCTTCCCTTTTTACCTCAACCGAAAAATATCTTGTAATGTTATCTATCAAACTTTTTCTGGTAGGTAACCTCATACCCTCTCGCTATCTCTCGTCAGTTCGCCCGTATACCCAGACGAATGATACAAATGCATCCGTTTAGTTTGGAGGCGGGTAAACATGAAAACATGTATACCAAACCAACGAACAAAGAAGAGCAACAGCGCAATAATATGGTATGCTGGCTGGTGGTACTATTTAGTACGAAGACGTTACCAGCACCCATGGAGAATCATTTTGGCAGAGAAAAAGTTTTATTCCAAGAAAAAAAATGCTGTCCAAAAGAACGGATGCAGAGACGTTTTGCCTTGTAATGGGATGCATCACAGAATAGTATTCTTACATTTAGAGACAGCCGTCACTAAAAGACTTTTTTCTACGATCACATTTATTTCTACTGTCACACATTCAACTCACTAGTCAGAAAAATGACTCGCCGTCGGAGATGAGAAGAATGTGGAGATATTTTATGTACGGAAATCATCAGATTGGAATGCCAACAGAAGTTGTGGTCAAAAATGTTATTAAATAAATACAGTGATGTTGTGCGCTGTGGTGGTCGTTCTTTGAATGCCGCTAGACGACGACAACGGGACGACGACGGAATGTCTTGGAGTTTCTGTAATCTGAGTGAAATTGCTGTTTAGTGGTTTGTTGTGGCAGTAGCAGCAATGTGATGAAATTATATGCGCTTTGGTCTACTGCAGCAACCAAAACTATTCATCTGGTATCGTAAATAATTGATTGTATGGCATTGCCTGCCCAATGGAGAATGTTCACAGAGATATTCGTTACTTTTGATGATATGGAAAGAAATTTCGAATCTAACCATCAACAATGACGCTTATTAAAGACACGTTTAGCAGGGCTGTTATAGGGATGAAACGACCACCGTTCACCATAGTATTTATTAAAATATTACTCACAAATGAATATATAAATATTGGAACGACGACGGCATGATGTGAATCGGTTAGAGTGCAACAGAGCAAAAAGAAAGGATCAAGACTCCATCAACTTTCAAACCCAGCAACCAAGTAAGCATGCAACATGCTTGTTTCTCTGCTCTGACTCTCGACTCCCATGCTCCTCTCTCTCTCGCTCGCTTCTCTGTCTCTTTAAAGGCAGAAAGTGAATCCAGGAGGAATACGGGCTCACTTTACCAACTATTTAGAAATAGTGGAAGTAGTCCTCTTTTTGAAATAAAAAAAAGTTGAAGATGAAAACATCAGCCAACAAAACATCTTGCTATATACAGCGGTTTCACTCATACAAAAATCTCTTTTCCACCCTCGGATGCTATGCTACCCATAATAGAATGACATACAGTTTCACTCGTCGTCGTCGTCGTTGGATATCAACATCCCAATGTGGTAGGTATCATATAACATTCTAAACAAAACGCAAAAGCGGCATGCACACGCTTTCCTTCATTTCTTCTGTAATATTTATGCAAAGGCTGCTGTTTAAATGAATCTAGTGATAAACCTACATCTCTGGGAACAGTGAGAATAAATATGATGATGACAATGCTCTTCCACTCAAAAACATTATTCCATTCTGTGGGCAAACAGATGAAAGGAATATGTTTGCTACTGCTGCTGCTGCTGTTGTCTCACAGCAGACAATGTCCAACGTAAAGTTACTTAAATTGTGGTTTCACAAGGAAAATGCATTTCATTTCAGTTAACTCTGCTTCACTCCCTTTTCCCCAAGCAAATGTATTTTTATTTTGTATAGTTACTAACTGTAAATATATAATGTAATGTAGTGTATATTCACATTACTATATTATACGGGAGAAGTTACGTGGGAGAAGGTGTCTGAGATAACGACAGTAACGTTGCAAGGGGGATATGGCAATAAGCGTGTGCTTCGTGATCATCATGCTTGCTTGCTCAAGTTTTCCGTTTCAGCTATAATGCTTACAGTTAATCCGCATAGCTGTTGTGGCACGGATTTTAGGATCAAATGTTCCAACGTTAAAAGATGGCCAGATCGTTCATCTCTCTACTCTCAGCAAAATGCGAAGTTTGATGGTGGGTGAGTGAATATTATGATGAAAAAATGTTCAAGTTGCTTACTGCTGCCACTATTATTTTTTTCGGTACAATCTATGTTTTTCCAGTTGCATCTTAGACACTGCTGCTACTTCATTACTTACTGCCGCACTACCCACCAGATGCTCACTCATAATAATAACTAGTATCTTTAAGATAGTAACTAACTCGTATGATATGATAATGAAAAATATTCGAGCATTATCTCGAGCAATGATGGTTTATGCATGGGTTTCCATAGGTTTATGTTAACTCGACAAACATGTTACAATTGATGCATAGGGAGACTCTCAAGAACTTGATGCAAGTGGTATCTTCATGATAAAGATATACTACATCAGTATCGAAAAACAGAAAATTCTAATTACATCTCCTTTACCAGTTATGCATAAAACCATTTTCAACTTGACTGAAATATTAAGGCAATCATAGGAGTTAACAAACCTCAATAAAAAATTGCATAATTGTACAACACTACATAATGCAATTAATGCAGAAATGAATTAGGGAAACTTTCAGCTGTGCTTGCCATTTAAATTTGAAAGCTTAGAGTTGACCGCTCGGTTATGAACGTATGGACATATCTTCAACACAATCAAGTCATGCTTAACTATACATAGATGTAGATATCGACTTCCAAAACCATATCCAGATTCATTTCCCTCCAAGAGTTAAAACGTGAACGCACAGAAAGACAGACATCTCCGGTAAAATCAGCAATTTGTACTAAGCATGCAAGCAGGTAATAACAATAAAAATATTAATACCAATCATTCATATTCTGTCATTGAATTTGGAACTTTGCACTGGACAACTAACTCTTGAAGCCAAGCTAAAATTAGTATTTCGAGCTCAAACATTTACAATTTTCCCTGCCTTCTAACTCGTCATTCGCCCCCATTCCTTCATTCAGAAAATGTGTATAAAGGATTAACTCTTCCCGTCAACGAGATAACAACTGCAATCTTCCATCTAGTTTCAATGGGGATGTTTTGACAATGGCTTCAGATTTCCTTTTCCTCTGTTCATCTTGCTATGATGGATATGCGCAGCTCAGCTTATAAAATAAATGCTTTCCACTTTCAAAAGAAAGTTAACAGTTTTAAATGCTTCATGCTCTAAATGTATAGCACAGTAAAATATGTATCGTTGATGAAGCTATGTTACTCCCTTGACTATGAGAAAGCAGCTTATTTGTAGCATTTGGCATTCCCCTAAAATCTTCAGGTACAAATATCAGGCGCTTGCCTATTTACTAAAATTTTCTCTACAGATAGGACTGTACCTTTTTACTTCCCGACAGTTTCATCGGCCGACAATATTTAAGCTTTCATAAAGTGCTGGTTATATGTACACTCTATCATCTAGTATTTATGTACTCGGATACAATTTATTTTAATCGTACATGAAATTATTGCTGGTGTAATTGTACATTCACCATAAAAAATTAAAAACGTAGAGCAATAAACAAAACATGCTATCATGTGGGCATTATTGTTTTCCTCTGACGAATATAAACTTATTCATAAGATATCGATTTCTTCCTTTTTATAAATAGGACAGGTGCGCACATAATCGAGTAGAATGTTTACTAGAACAAAGTAAAATTTTAATTGCTTTGTTCTGCTAAGCATATAGTTTGCATTAGAACGATTGCCGGATATAATCAGCCACCATATATTCGATCATATTTGTTAACTACCGAAAGCATTGAAATGCTTAACGTAGTATATAGAAGCTTGATAGCTCCCGAAGGGGTATGGATTTCGCTCAACATTAGTATCTATATAAGTACCATAAGTCAATTGAATGTTTCATTGAATTTCAGACCAGACGGCCAAGTTCTGCGAGTTTTGAAGGACGGGATGTCCATGTCCCCTTGCTTTCAAACAGATAAAGATGCTTTTCTGCAATTTGAAGCAGATAGGTATGTGCTTTCGGCGGTTTTCCAATTCGTGGATTCCGCCATAATTTTAAAAGGAGTTGCAGTGAATAAACCTTAATTACAAAATAAATGTACCTAGTTAATTTGAAATTGCTTTAATTGATATACATATTAATTATGGAAGTTCAAAGTATGCATTGCATTGTAGGAAAAGAGACGAAAAATGTTTGTGGGAATAATGTTATTCTTCAAAATAAAACCAAAAATATTGTCGGTAAACGCAACTCAAACTTTGTAACGAAATAATCCGACATTTTACATGTACAAAAGCTTATTAGTCGATAAACTAGTCGGCCAATGCTACACAATCGAAAAGAGTATGATATATCCAGCTATTTTAGCCACTCAAATGCATCAGATGCACGACACGCACCACCTGCAAACGCAACAATTTTAAGTTAATAACGCTGAACAACAAACCATGAATCATATTATGTAGCCAGTGTTAGTGTCAGTTTCGTAGAAGCATACCTATATACTCGCAGAGGGGAAAGTAGAGACTGCTGGGGTTCGAAGACGACAAGAAAATAGAGAAAGAAAGCAGGCAGCCATTGCCTTCCTGTCTTGGAAATGTGATGCCCAATAAATTCCTCCTGATTTGACTCTCAAAATGTGCCTTCTCTTCATACATATGGAAATGAGGGGGAAGGAAAGGAAGGAAGTGATCGTTGTTGTTATAGTCACCAACGCCGTCAGCTTTACCATTACCGCCACTACAAATCCAACTACCACTCTAGTGGTTTCAAGTTACACACAAACACAAAACAACAGGGACAATGCACTATCACCAGCACCACCATACCACCACCATCATTTTCTTTACTATATACGTATACAACATTACACTCCTACTCCTTCTAGGTACTCCACTATCGCCACGCTTAACTTTAAGTGTTGCTGCATAGACATCTCAATGACATTCTGTGGCGGTAAAAGTGCCATACTTCATCCAATGCTGAGAACGGTGGTGGTACACTGTCCAGGACACTCATACGATACGTAACGATAACGGCTCCAAAAAGTATATCATCGCACCAAGTGTGTAGGTATATAGTACATACAAATTCATCAGATAGACTTGAATGGAAAATTGGGAAAAAGTTGTTATAACTCTCTGCAATATATTGTGGATAATAACGGTGAAATGTGTGGGTTGTTTTCTGCATTCCGCCTGTCTCGCTTTCAACCTACAACTTCACATGGCCATTGTGCACATACCTAGCTTTCTCCGGAACAAAAACTTCACTGTGGGCAGAGAGAACGACAGAGATGAGGGCAAGACTTATCAGTCATCAGACAATCATGTTCAATGCTCAAGTGTAGAGGTGGTGAATGAGTACTTGTTCCTACAAACTGACTGAAATAGCCAGGGACGCAATCAAGGATACAGGCTGCCAGCTACCAACTCAAGTTATTTAGGTAGTATACCTTTATATTTTTCGAGCGCATCATTTCCGACAAACATTTTATATAGCACCGTCAACCGTCACGTCGCCGCTTTTTGTTATCACCAGCAGGAGAAAGATTGATAGTACACAACGTAGATAAGCGTACATAATACCTACTGCATGTATATATACGACCACACAGAAAACGCTGCACTTTTTGACAAGTTCGGAAGTACCTACGGGCGGCTTTCTACTTTTATTACTGCTATATACCTTCTTTTCTTATATAGTTTATGGGAGTAATGGTAGATACACGAAACTAGAAAATTTCAAATTTCACGACATTTTTGTTTCTTGTCCGGGTCGTTAGTCGGGAAGACAAACAAAAAACTTGGAATGATCCCCGTTAATACAAGTTTTTAAGTGTACGACCCTGTCAAATGGCATTGTATGGGTAAATAAACCGTGCGCCAAATGAAAAGGAAAGACAACAAAGCTTTGGGGTTCTATAGTTGTGGAAGTTGGAAGAATGTGCGCATGTTAAGTACAATAGCTTTACCATTCACAACGACAATCTGGATGTTTGGCTGTGCGGCTGCAATTATAGCACTGCCAATTGTACATTGTACTTGTACACAACAGTATGTACATATTTGTGTATTTCGGGGAAGTTATTTGTGTAGTCTGCTTGACGCTTAAAACCAAGGGATGTTTACGGTGCACTGCATTTAAGTATTTATTTATAATCTATATGTAATATAATGCTGCTGCTGCTTCTACAAGACGCGCGTTACATGTACAGAGCATTTTTTATATTACCACAGCACAGCATTACTATTGTCACAAAATTCCTTCCCCTTTTCTTTGCTCTGACGGAGAGCAAAAATCCTTTTTATTTTATGCCGTCGAGTATGTTTTCAAACTTAGTATACAGTTTAAACGACTTTAATGCGATTGTGATAAGGCAGTTTGATAGATACACATTTTCTTGGCGCTACTAGAACAGACGGATGGAGGAGAAGGGGAAGGAGAAAACGAGCATTTATGGATGTCTGAACAAATCTCTTTAAAAATCAATGTGACACTTGGGCTCTCCGGATAAGTATCGACGACTGTGCTGTATAGACAAAAACATACAAAAAACATGTTCCTTTCCTTTCGACGTACGAAACAAAATTGTGCGTATAGGCATGCATGCATCCATGTGTGTACTTTGTTCTCCGCACAATCGTACATGTATACACATATGCAGTTATAGAAGGTAGACAAAAGTGTTCACCTTTTCATTTGACGTTTTGCTCTGATTCTTCTTGTTGTTTCGGAGGAATTTTTTCCAATAACCTTCATATCCCATCGCATCCATAAAGACAAAAGGGGAAAGCAGAAAATGATTATTGGAGAAATACTATTATATTATGTATGTCATGTGTGTGAACGTACACATACATAAAGACTTTGTTGTTAAAAGTCAGAAGAAAGTCCTTTGATCTGGAAAAAGCAAATCTACAACAATTTCCAATCATAAATATTGCTTGGTTTGACGTCGTCTTTCTCTCTCAATGTTGGACACTTGGCGCATTCGTCTGATAAAATCAGTAAATTTTCATTTGCCCTGCTACTACCGCTTCTTCGACGGTTCTCCTTTTGTTTTTGCTCCTCTCACTCTCTTACCAAACATGCAAGTGTAAAGAAATTCGTGTGACGCTTTAAGTGTAGTAGTAAGACGTACCAACATTTACTTACACATGCATGTGGGGGAGCATTATCAGCATTACCAAACTCCACCAAAAGTGTACGACTTGGCCTTTTTCAAATAAATCACTATTTGGAGATACATCTTTTGAGCCCTTGCTTTCTCTACAGGGTAAACATCAAAAGGACTAAAAGAACGTTTATTCTGAGTGCAAACACTAATGGGGAGGATTGAGCGCTTTCCTTGTTTTTTAAATTCATCATTATCATGAGATTGGAATTTTACAAGACAGTGTTAGTCTATCTGTCCGTTCATCCATCCATCTATGACAGTAGTTCAATTCTTTACTTTACTATGCACTATCAATTAAGTAGAGGACGGATCGACATTCCGTCGAATTACACTTCAAAGAAATGGGAAAGCTCAATGCTCAATCTATGTATTGCATTTGTTTCCACAAAGCTTTTGTTTCCAAACATGAACTACCAATAACTCTACTACCGTAACTTAGTTTCTAGGAGTAGGCGTGTGTGCATTTATTCGAGATTTTGTTCAGCTACTTTTATACTGCAGTCGTGCTACAATTGTCTAATTAAATTTGTCCAATTCCCACTACTATAGGACAAGTGTACCCATTAAGATAGCACATTCAATGCGTCTTGTTTTTACATTGTACATTGTTAGGTCCAGTTGAACCATTATTATTCAGACAGAGTGATGCCGACAAAGGTACTCGATGTTGAATAGGTGCTAAAATAAGGGGGAATAAGTATTGTGTGAAAGTGTACCTATAATGTAAACTCTAGAAGTAAAATAAACCACTGTAAATTCGGGGAAAATGATGTAGCTGGAAGAGCCCAGCACATTGTATCTCTCCTTCACACACATTCTCAAATACTTCCCCAATCCCAGCCTTCTGGTGATGGGCTGACTTTGTTCAAAAGAAATTGTGTTAAGGCATATGTCAAATTTGTGAAAATTATTCAACATTTGTGGTCCATGATCGATGATACACGGACGGACAGACAGATAGAGTAATTAAATCGTTTTTGCTGAAATATTTTCATCCAAGGAGCAAATAAAAGGATAGCAATTGTTAGTATTAACAAGTATTAATGCGAGATTTGCCAAAATGCGGATTAAGAAAACATATATTCGCCCTTTTGTGCAATTCATAATACGTCTGTTAATTGTTCCACTCTGAGGAAATTGTATACCTGTACTCTTTGCACTATGCATGTATCCTAATAATTTAAGAGATTCACTGAATTTAAAAACATGAGCATGCCCGGAATGTTAATGTTGCCCGGAGAGAACTGATATGTTGTATCTGATGAAATGGTAGCATAAAACGTGTACGTGAGAAGCCCGTCGTACAGAAATGTAATGAGACTCGGTTTTTATAAACGTTGTTCTAGGTAAAGGTTGGGTTGATGATGTTTCACCTTCAGTCGACTAAATCAAGATATCCCAGCAACTAATTTACATAAAAAGCACAATAATATGAAGGCGGTGCTCCTTCATTTTCCCTGGTTTGTAGATTACGTATGTAATTAACACGAGAGGGGGACGGGATGAGTGGTGCTATCGAATGTCAAATGCTGTGTAGAAACACTGCACTGCCAAGAACCATCATTTTGTGAGTTGTGTGTGATTCTCTTACTCTACTGCAGCAAAAAACAAGCTCCAAAGCTGAAAAATGAGCTCGCTGTAAAGTGCGAGGTTAACGACGAAGCTGAACGAGCGCTTGGAATTGGAATGGAATTCTTCCTTCACTTGATAACAGAGAGAGTGACAAATTTTAAAAATGAGCTCCCCTCGTCATCTGTCATGTTGGACATTTATTTACAATGTGTATGGAGATCCAGCTCAAAAATTGACATATTTCCCACATGTTTTAAATAGATTCAAAATGCTCCAACACATCTAATACTCTTTCAAATTTACCTTTTAATCTGTACATAAAAATGGTTCAAATATTTTATGTAATTAATTTTAATGCAGAATTTGAACAGAAACGGTAAAAATGTGTAAAACGAAGAGAGCGGTAAAAGACACGTAGAAAAACAGACAAACGTGCTGATTCCATACTGTCTGAAAGTGACTCCAGTCACATAATAACTTGAAATTGTAAAACGTCAAAATTCACTGCCGTCGTCAGTGAGACTCGACTGGTTGGATAGTCGGATGAGTGCCAATGCCAATATGTATTCCGTATAACTTATAACAACACAAAATTTCACCAAACCTCCATCCCAATACGCAACTTGCTTGTCAGTTTATATGGCGATGTCTATGCCTCGTAAAAATGGTAAATTGTAAGATTAGTTTTTATACTTCACTTTAATGCATTTTATATGGGAGTATAAAATTACATGCTTACCATTGTTACTGGACTATGTTTGCGTGAGATCAAATCATAAGAAAACTCTTATATACTTGCTCATTTTATGAAATATTTGAATAAAGAGAAACTATAATATAATGCACAGTATATCAACTACAAAAACTATTCACCCGGTTGAACTCACGGTTCGCTTGGAGCATGTACGTTACAGATAAAGGGTCCAAGTTATAATTCCTCAACTTTTAAGTGTCTTTACATTAAAAATGTTGTACTAAATTGTAGTTTTACGTTCAGCATCCTATGCATAAGAAATTTTACTTTTGAAACGAAAAATGTTTGGCAACATTTAGGGTTTTTTAGAGCGGCGTAATTAGGTTTCTGCATGTATGGTTATATTTATGAAATTTGCATCATTACATCAACATGTTAAGTACAGATTGTCTTCATATTGCTACATTATGACTGTGATAGATTACTACTATTGATTATGTTTCCAGAATCCCGATTCCTTTGTGTAGTACAAGAAGTAGGATTGATTAGTATAATACCCGGCTTGTTAGTTGAATTACATTTCCATCACGGCTGCTTCGATGTGATCCATCTAGTGTAGCACGAACGAAAATAATTTAATTTGAACGTCAAACATGCATGTAGTAACATATAAAATGTGTTTTTTTAAATAGTTAATTTTTGATGAATAAGTGCAAGGTAAAAAATATTACATGGTAAAAATGTAAATACTCAAAATAAGTTATATTATGGATTTGTTTGCAAAAACTTTTAACGTTTAAATGTATATACGTAGGGTTATGTATTTTGCAAAAATTTGGACTCATACTACGTCTGACCGAAATGTGGTATCTAGTTTATTACTTGCAATAAGTATTTAAATATGTAAACAATTTACTTAACATAGTACAATGTTGGGTATTGAACGATCAAAACCAATGTATTTCCTTGTGTCCTAATATTGAAGATGCGGTTGTGCCTTGTGCCGCAGTAAATAGTACTACTTAAACCTTTCTCAGACGTTTGAGTAGATAATACAAAATTGTAACTATTTTCATTGATAGTTTCTCTGGTCTTTTCTTATTACACTGTAACGAAGGGTAAGTTAGACTATGTATGTGTCTGGTAGTAGTATTTCTTCTATAATAGCCAATAGCGAAATGACATCAGAAAACAAGCAAAGTATCAAAAATCAGAAGCAGAGAGTATAGAGAAAATGTGTTGTACTCGTGAGTCTCGTGAGATCCATTTCTCAATTCAAAGCATAATTACTGTTATTTTTAATATTAAATGTTTATTGAATTTTAAGACAGTTTTTAGTAAAGCCAAGTTTAGAATATTTGACAAATTTAATAACTTTTCCCTGCAATTAAATAGAAAGCAGAGGGACAATTTTAAAATTTTGTCACCGAAAATCGGTTCAGTCCCGTTATAGAATTATACTAGAACACCATTATCAACATTATCCATGGGATCTTGCAAAATTAGTGAATGTAGGGATATAAAACTACAGCTTATGTATAAACAAACGTGTTCATTTGTATAATTGAAAACAGAAAATAAAAGGTTATAATTATACCTTGTAATCACTAGTGGTGAAAACGTAATTAATCATGTGAAGAATATCAGACAAGAACTGCATACACTTGCATCAGACAACATACTTGACTTTTTAATCTTATTGAAAAAGTCACAATCCAACTGACTTGCCCCATAATAATCGTATATATTCAAACCTAATTTATTCAAAACTTCTTTCCATCATTTCTTATCATTACAGTACATTTTATGCTATTATTTTTGGTCGGCGTATACATCTACTACATGTATAAGGAAACCCTTCTACCTAATGCATCCAACATTTCCACCACCTTGTGTTTTTTATGATGAGATTAAAGAGGGCCACAAAAACTAGTAGCAATAGGAGCACGTTTTTTTAAAAGCAAACCACAGAGTTACCCTCAGCTTCAAACAGAAAGTCGATTTAAGAAAAAATAAATCTAATTCTTGTAGACCAAGTCAGAGGCCAGAGTAGAAAATTCAGACGATTTTTAATATTTATTTTTCTCTCCATAGCCTTGTAACTTGTAACCATTCAATTACGCACAGTGCGAAGGAGGCATAAAAAATGCCTACGCAGTAGTACATGCACGCACGGACACAAACGCATGTCCCATTGTGTTGAGATCTGAGAGATCCTAAAACTGTGTAGTGAGTGTGTACTGTTATGTACCCCGGCTCGATTCACGTACGCACATTTTGCTTACAAAGTAGGTACACAGTTTCATTGTGTTTCGTTTTTACTAACTAGTCACTTTTTCAATGTTGGCTATAATGAACAAGTAATGATGATCATTATTACCTTTTTGCCTTTTCACCTTCTTGCCAAGTTACATGCATACTCATAGAATGCGTATGTGCCTCCCCCAACACACTACTTTAAAACCCGTGCGACTCTTCTCTCCGCTCCCAATGGTTTATGACAATTAACGTCCGTGCTTATATTCGTATCTTTGGTGTTAGACCCTTTTCACCGAAAATGACAGTCTCACTGGGTGGTCAACGATTAATGTTGTCTAACAAGCTTGAAGGAAGTACCCCTCTGTCTCACTAAGACTTTATGTTCTTGCTGATGATGATGATGATGATGATGGTGTTTGTGAGAAGAGGACGTGCTTGCATTGAACCCTAACGTATGTACTTGTAATTCAAATGAGATGAGATTGAAATCCATGCCCTTTTTCTACTGCACCCAATGCTATGAGAGACTCAAGTGTGCCTTTGTAGGTAGCTCGTTGTAGTAGTTAATGGGTAGTTTCAACTGCTGTAAAAATAATAACGCTTTGATGGTAACCTACAACGCACGACCAGCAATTTTATAGGGTCAACCGAATGACTGTAACATGGTATACTTATGAAGGTACCTCAAATGGTATTTGTATACCATATATCATATTTAATCCCAGATCAATTACTTTATTGACATTTTTTAACTGACGTATGGCCGTTGGATTGTTGGAAGAAGAGTCACAATTCAAATATTTAAAGGTCTTGGTTGACGAAAGGAATATGAAAAACTACGGCCCAACGGCAACCGAGTTAACCCTATTAGAGCTATGAGGTCAACATTGTTCAACCTTCGACGGTGACTACGGCATGTTTGAATTGACCAATCTTGGTGAAACTTCGTGCAACTTCTGATGTAATGGACAAATTAAAGCTAGTTATAAAATAACCTCCAAATTTGACATATCCTTTACCTTTCTCTGTTGAATCTTCAAACTCAGAGCATTCAAGCAATCATTGGTCGTATATAGTAACGGACGAAGTGGGCATTTTAAAAAATTTCATCTTGAGCCATCGTACGACTGCAAAGAAGAAGCCAATTTAAAATTGTTATACTCACAATCAATAAAAAGCTGGTCGTAAATAAACGATGAAAGTATACTTGAAACACATATTAGGCACGGACATGTGTACTTCTCCGGGAATTCGGCCTGCTTCTTTTTATAGTGAATACCATTTTTAACGGTTTCAAGTTTTCTGTTGGCTAACCGACCCCCTTCTTGTAAAATATTTTTCTATAAAATCCAATTACAATGACACAGTCGTTGTTAAGCTTTCAATAAAGTAGAATGTATCTTCAGCAACATTTCTTGTTTTTCGTTTGTCTTCCATATACTTAGCACGTCTTACGCGGTAGATATGCTGAAGTTTTTAAGCGATCGTTTTTGTATAAATGTGTACATATGCCAAATTTTAATCCTACAGTTGTGCTACAAGTTAGAGTAACTAAATATAAACGTTTCAATGTGACCCTACGAGTTGCCCCAGTAGCGTCATGTCAACATGTTTCCATGTGTGTTATAGTCCTTGACAGTATAAATTGTGGTATGTCCCAAACCGCGTTCCAACAAGATCAATCGCCTGGCCTACGTTACACTACTGCACAACCAGTTGTGTTGTGGCTATTGCTATCAATGTGCAACGACATAATTGTTAAATTCCTCTTCTTTAAAGCGTCCTCCGGCATGAACAAAACTGTGTATTATGGGGTTATGAACCTCGTTAACCCCAGCACACGCGGCTGTCATTGTGTACCTGATATAACAATGGTAAATGAATTTTGCTAAAGAAAGAGTCAATAATAATAACAATATTAATAATAATAATACACTCCCCAAGACTTGTTGTGTCGTAAATAACTTCCGCGTTAAAAAAAATGGTTATCTCGATCCTAATGAGGTTTCCGTTTTAGGTTTCCTGGTATTATAATTATACCCTTCACTACAGTTGGCTCTACAATTTCATACAACAAAGTAAATTTGGAACTTTAAATCAAAAGGTAGAGGTAGAACCACATATTCAGAGTTGAATTTGACTTATTGGTATCTATTCTTTAATTGTACATTTTTGAAAGGAACTAAAAGTAATTTTGTGAACCAGTTATAATAATAAGTTCAAATTTTCAATTTACTTTTGCATGAAAAGCCAAGTGTTAAAAGGGTGGTTTACAAATTGCAGCAGTCCCTCTCAGACTACCGGAAACAGTCGATAATATAAAAAGTCCGTCTGAGAGTATTAAATGCAATTTCAGTGCACTGGGAGACTCGGATGTTTGAATCTTACAAGCGTTTACGTTAATGTGTAAGAGGAGAACATATTATATATACGGATGAGATTTTCTCGTATCATGCTTTAGCAAACTTTGCTATTCATGAAGCTGGAAGCCGAGAACTCCAATACGTCTTGTGCTTTACACCGGGAAGGGGGAAATAAAGTATTATTACAGGGAATGCAAGGCATATCAGGCGATACCTTTATTTCTGTTGATCTTATGTGACTTCGGCCTCCAGCACGCAAAATC
The DNA here is from genome assembly GCA_027744055.1 of Callyntrura sp. NNG-2020. NCBI lineage: Eukaryota > Metazoa > Arthropoda > Collembola > Entomobryomorpha > Paronellidae > Callyntrura > Callyntrura sp. NNG-2020. The sequence goes on along the minus strand of JAHZNE010007196.1, from coordinate 2,314 downwards.
ATCAGGGGGGAAGCAAATCCCAAACAAATGACGCATTTAAAGAATATTATTACCATGTTTCTTCAGTGGGTGCTGGTTATTACCATTATAATCCAATGAACCACGGGAGGTAAACTGCTTGTATGAAGTGTGTGGAATTCACTAAACATATTGGAGGCTCTGCATACTTTCGAGGCTAAAGTCGGTGACAGAAATATGCATACTCAAGCACCATCAACTTAGCAGATGTATAATAAGTATACAGTAAATAAATGTGCTTTCACATGTTTTTGTACGTTCACAAGGCAACATAAGCATCAATTTCGTACTAAAATCAGATATTTGGGGATGTCTAAATATGCCATATTTTCTAGTTTTGGGACGTATTCTGCATTTGCAGAAATCATTTTCTAGAAATGATTATTCCCCTAAAATAAATATAAGTTTATTCATCATTAAAACAAATTTTTAATATGTTTAAAACTTTCCTGGTATAAACTTAAGTCCCGTGAAATCGTTTTTACGCACCGTATGACATCAATTTCAAGCACTTTTAATCAAAATACACTTGATGATTTTAAAATGCGTATGTTTTCTTCAATATTTCAACGATTTGAAGTACAATTTGCTTGGTTTTCCTGCAAACAAATTTACTGTACAGCAATAATCATAGAGAGTATGAGAAAGCGTGAATAACTACGTGGTCCCACCTGAGTAATATTGTCGTTAAGGAAGCGTTTCAGTTTCATACATGGACAAAACCGTGCATTTTCTTCCCTTTCCACCATACCGGTGCAGATGTTACATTCAGTATAACTAGCTAGCATTCATGGCGTAGCACAGCAATCATTATATATTATTTTATTATAAATGGGTAATTGTTGGACAAACAAAGTGACCAAAGAGAGTAAACGTGTTGGATAACTTGAAAACTTTAGAATCTTCACTTTATCTCACAGTACCATGCTTGCATGCCGAAATATACACATTCGATTCGGTGTATACATATTATATGAAACTTTGTAGTGGCGTAACACGCTATTGCTGTTCTTGTGTTTTAGGGTCACTCGATAGAGCATTCGCCGTTAAAAGCTAACTGGTCTGCCCAATCTGCATTTTTGAATAGAATCTTAAGCCATAAACCTTCGTCATGTCATTATCATAATCATTATCATCAAATTGAACGTCCCAAAATTCCTTTTTTGGCTGTATTTTGGAGAGAGAATTTGTCAGGTTTTGTTTTTACCGTCCTCAGTGCAGTGAGAACTAAGAGCCGTGCTTTTTAAAGTAATGTAGTTTCAGTGTTTTAGCACCATCAAATTGTTCTCGATCCAGATGATGAACATCGTGACTGATGAAATGTCGATGGGTACACGTATAGACTAATGTGGAGAAGTAGAGTAATGCAAGCGTCGCCAGTATCAATTCAACAAGATTGAACAAGTGGTAGCTGATTTGTAGCTATTACCCTAGACATAAAAATATCTATAAATTATTTTTTATTAATGCGATAAATCCGACCCATCCAGGCCAAACCGATCAAGATTTTCGGCACACATTGTCCATTTAATGCAGCAGTAATCGTAAATTTCAGAAAAAATGAGTATTAATACCCATTGAGTCAGTGATTAAAATCAATTTCATCATCAGTTTATATGGTATATTATAACTTACCTCCAATTCCAACAGAATGCACCGACGCTTACGCTTGTCGAATTTAATTAAAATATGGATTGTGGTGTGTCACTCCTATTTAATGCAGGTTTCGTCGAAATTGTGTAAAACAGAATTAAGTTCTGTTTTCTTTGAATGAATTTCTTAAAGTAGAAATAGTTGAGCTAAATGTTGAGCACTTCGCAAAATAAAAAATCACAATCATACATAGTCCTCCAAACTAATTATCATACACTTTTTAATCTCAAGATTATTGCGATTTCATGTAGCATTTAAAAGTATTGAGGATCTTTCATTTTTTTATGAATGCCTTTTGGTCTCATCTCACAATATACAGCAACATGATTTTGATTTGCATGCAACGGAGACCTAGAGGCCACAACCATTTTTACAATTGATACAGTCTCCCCATCTAGGAAGTTTATGAGCTTCTAATAGTATCATGAAAGGGACTCCGTCAACTTAACTTTTAGTTTGATCAACAGATGGCGGCATGGTGACAAGAAAACGATGTTATTGTTTGGTTTTCTTTGTTGAACAATTTGCAATTTCCAATTACTAAATTAAATGATGTGCAGAGTTTGTTATCTACCTCGACTCAGATAAAGATAAAGCTAAGATAAAGATAAGATATTTATCTTTAGCTAAAACTATTGGAGGG